>JBAKBP010019639.1:0-44261 GCA_037953745.1 Lithodes maja
GTAACTATACAAACAGAAGAGTTATAGGGGGAGAGACTCAACTAAATGTGGCTTTATAATTAAGGGGAGATAGGTCGTTTTTCGGGACCCCTTTTCTCCCTCGTGCGTAGCCCATTTGTTTTGCAATTTTAAGACGTTCGGCCTATTAGTTTACCTTTAGATCCATTTCGTTGTAAATTTTAAGACCAATCGTGCCATTTATGGGACGATTTTTTCCTGGCGATCGATAGCGAGCCTGTAATAAGAGGAATTGGCCTTCGGCCGGGACATTTCTCTACCGAAAAATGTACAAATGTATCTTGATGGGGGGACTAGGGGGTGTTTTTCTAAATTTGAGGGAGGTCTAGGGAGGAAACTAAAACATAAATTAATTAATTAATTAATAGACCAAAAACACAGCCACTAGCCCCTTAGGTATCACATTTTGGGAATTTACTTGATTGGACTTTTGAAATAGGAGGTTTGGAAAGGGGGGGGGGGGGCTGTGGTTCTGCAGAGGGATTATAGATTAATTAAAGATTTCACACACACATTTGGTTATGATGCTATTAAAACTATTTGGGGTTGTGGAAGTTGCCCCAAAAATTCAACATGTGCGTAATAGAACAAATAGAGGTGAGTGCATTAACTGAATCTCTACATGTAGTTGTTTTAATTTTAGTAATATTTATTGTTTTCTATACATATATTGACCATAATGTTTAAGAAAGGAGGTTTCATGGTTTGTAGGAATGTATATAGACCTGGATGGGAGAATGACAATGTGTCCGTTCTTGCATGCAATATCACATCCAGATATTGCACTCATGGTGTAGAAGTGTTCGCTACATGGACTATTATTGAGATTCTTTCAACTGAGATTATCACACTTTTGTTTTCCTTTATTTTCTTATTACACGCTTCCTTCCTGAACTTTCAATATCAATCAATATGAACTTTCCTCGACCAGAAAAGGAGTGTTATGAAAAGCTATTTCTTAACTTCAATGTTATTCATAAATAGTAGTTACCTTACCTTTTGATACCTTTTGATGTGTTTGCCACTCTTCTAGCGGCATCAAGGAGCGCGACGCCCCTCGTTATGGGTGGTGATCTGGTGCAGTAGACTGTTTGAAGAGACAGCTCGCTCCCTTGCGAGGATGCCGTCTGGCACTTTTTGTAGTTCGACATCTAGGGCTCTCTTGAAGATGTCTAACGAGATGTCCCTCATGTCTCTTACACGCCGTGGGAGTTTATTGAAGAGACGCGGGCCTCTGTGTGATAACCAGCCCTCTCGCAGAGAGCCCATAGCACCCCTGTTATTCATCCGGGGGATTTCGTATTCCCAGCCTCTCCTATCACTGAATTTCATGACTATCGGAGTATGTAGGTTTGGTACTAAACCCTCTGCGATTTTTCACGTGTATATTATTAGGTAACGTTCTCTTCTACGTTCCAGTGAGTACAGATTCAGTGCTCTTAAACGCTCCCAATAGTGTAGATGTTTTATCGAACTTATATGCGAAGTGAAATTTCTTTGTACACTCTCTACGTCATTTATTTCACCTGCTTTGTATGGGGATGTTAATACGCTACAGTATTCAAGCCGCGGTAGCACTAGAGATTTGAAGAGCGTTATCATAGGCATTCCCCGCGTGTTTTAAAAGTACGCAGAATCCAACCCGTTAGACGTTTCGCAGCCGCCACTTTGACCTGGTTATGTACTTTGAAACCCATATTTTCAGACATTAATACCCCAAGGTCTTTCACACTGTCTTTCCGTTCTATTATGTGGTTAGATTCTGTTAAGTAATTTGTAATTTCTTTAACACCATTATTATCTCCGTACCGTATTAATTGGAATTTTTCCTCATTGAATTGCATGTTGTTTTCCCTGGTCCACTGGAACACTACATTCATGTCTTCCTGCAGTCGGCCCGTGTCCTCTTGTGTGTTTACTATCTTGCTTAATTTTGTGTCATCAGCAAAAGACGACACCGTACTGTGTCTGGTGTTGGTATCTATGTCGCAATTTAGTATGAGGAACAGAAGGGGCGCTAGCACTGTTCCTTGGGGCACTGAGCTTTTGACATCCGAAGGCTCAGATGTGACTTGGTTTACTGCTACTGATTGTTTTCGGTTTACGAGGAAATTGTATATCCACCGTCCGATTTTCCCAGTTATACCTTTTGCTTTCAGTTTGTGGGCTATTATACCATGGTATAGGGGAGGTGTGGTGGAGTGGTCTTGCCACTGGCCTGGTAATCCAAAGGTCCCGGGTTCAAATCCCGATGTATCAATGGGAAAATATTATTGGGATGGAATTTGTGCTGTACCTGCTATCAGTGCATTACCACAAGCCCACCTAAACGTCAATAAAATACCCTCATTGTTCCCTGATTAAATAGCACTGTATGAATATTCCCATATTCAAAATATGCTATAGGGGTGCAATGCCTGGTGAGTTATCTGCTCAACAGGTGGCGTTGTGTGTGTGTGTAAGTGTGAGAGTCCGAGTGTAGGGGATGAGACAGTGAAGCACGGGAACGAGGTGGCTTCAGAGATGGGGTCGTTTCGGGCCATGAGTGAACACCGTGCCTCATGTGAAGGCAAGATGGCAGGTGCTCGTTGTACTCTACGTGCTTCACATGTCTCACTCCCTAGACTGGAACAAGACCTCACAGGCTTCACTGTTCATTGTAAAGCGGTGAATGTTAAGGCTCTCAGCCTATGCCCGAGAGGAAGTAAGTTGGAATATAGAAAAAAAAAAAAAAAAATTGTCAAATTTATCAAATGCCTTAGCAAAATCGGTGTAAATGACATCCACGTTTTTCTTTTCTTCTAGCGCTTTAAGAATTTTGTCATAGTGTTCCAAAAGTTGTGAGAGACATGATCTTCCCGCTCTGAACCCATGTTGACCTGTGTTGTGTAGTTCATTTGTCTCCATGAATGTTGAAATTTTGCTTCGCAGGACTCGCTCGAAAACTTTAATGATGTGAGAGGTTAGAGCTACCGGGCGGTAGTTTTTGGTAGTGCTTTACTCCCTCCTTTATGCAGTGGGGCAATTATTGCGTTTTTCAAGCTATCTAGTATGTCACCAGTGTCTAGACTCCTTCTCCACATTATAGCCAGGGGTTTTGAGAGGTTTTCCTTACATTTCTTCATTAGGATCGAATTCCATGAGTCCGGGCCTGGTGCCGAGTGGGATGGCATGTTGGAAATGGCCTCTTATATGTCTTTTGGACCGAAATCAATATCCAGCATCTGAGTGGTTTCTGTGGGGGAGGTTTCCATGAAAAATATATTTTGGTCTCTGATGACTTTTGTTTCATCAGGCTCACTGAATGCCAATTCATACTGCCTGCTTAAGAGTTCGCTCATTTCCTTTTTGTCCCTTGTGAAAAGCCGTCCCCTTTGCTCAGTGGGCCGATGTTTGATGTTGTTTTAGCCTTTTGTTTGGCGTATGAAAAGAAGTATTTGGAATTTTCCTTTATACCTGCAATAGCTTTCCTCTCCTCTTCCATATGTTGTAGTTCATATGATATTCTTAGCCTTTGTTCAATTTCCACAATTTCTCTATCTATTTCGACCTTTTGCCTATCCTGTAGATTTTGATGTGTGCGTCTTTGTGTGAGTAATTTTCTTCTTCTGTACAGCCTCCTCCTTTCCCGATCTTGTTTGCTTCTTCATTTTGTTTGTCTTGCAGGTATATGGTGGCTACAGATTTGGGTCATGGTTTCTGTTATTAAGACTAGACATTCTGCTGGTGTCAGGTTATCCATTAAATCTTCCCAGTCTATTTCTTCCATTTCTTGATTTACCTCTTCCCACCTAATGTTTTTGTTATTGAAGTTAAATTTACTGAAGGGGCCGGTTTTTGTTCTCGATTCTGAGGTTGTCTGTACACTTTCTAAGGTTGTTTTGATCTCAATTAGTTTATGATCTGAGTATGTTGTGTCCGATATGTTAATGCTGTGTACTAGAGAGTCGTTGTTAGTGAAGACCAGGTCTAAGATATTGTTTTCCCGTGTGGTTTCAGCAATATGTTGGGTAAGACTAAAAAAATCACAAAGTTCAAAAAGCTCTCGTATTAGTATTTGCTTCTCCGGTGTTATTTGCCACTAACTGGTTTTCTAGTTGTCTCCATTTAATGTTTGGTAGGTTAAAGTCTCCTAGCCATATAATATTTGGTGTTGGGTTCCCCAGGGTTTCCACTTCTGATTTTATTTTGTTGAGCTGGGTTTTGAATTCTTCTCGGGATGAGTCTGGAGGCCTGTATGTAACAATAACTGCTAAATTAAAATGTAAAACTTGCAAACTAAACAAACCAAAATTGGGACAAGGACAATATAAAGTCAAATTAAATTATCAAAATCGCTATGTGGAAACAACGCTTACTAAAATGAAAATTATTAAATAAAAGAACACAATCCACCACATAGGGTGTACATTACTACATGAGCAAGTTAATCTGTTTCCCAAGCAAACTAATCGCACATATAACAACGCACTATCGTCACGTTAAAGGAAGTAGTCAAGTTTGGGAAGTCCGGGACGTTCTGGCAAATTTTACTAAACTCTGCATGAATAAAGAAACTACATGTTAAATGTCAAAATATTATTTAAAATCAAATTTGCAACATGACAAGACATTAACAATAGTACACAATACAAATATTGATAAGATATCTATACTATTACAAAATAATATATAAAATACAGTACAGCACTCACTAACGATAGTGCTATCGGGTAGGTACCTGTAAGCATAGCATGCCTCAAGTGACCCCTATCAATAACTACCCTACAAATAACCTACATTTATAGCACAAATAAACTAAGGAAATCGCAAAAGTAAGCAATTGATACTATCGACAATGAATACATATAATATAAAGACAAATAATTCCAAAATATGAAGTAACAACAGATTTAAACAAAGAGTACTCTTTTAACAAGAACAATAAATTTAAAAAATCATCAATATTAATATTAATAATAGAAAAGAAAAAGATAAACAATAAATACAGACAAAAAGTAAGCAGAGGTTATACAAGAAACTTCAAGTTAAAAATGCTTGATTAAAATTATTGATGTCAAATTTTAGAATACAGTCACAATAATTGACCCTAAAAAGATTAAATTTATGGAACAATTTACTTGCCTCAAAACCTCTGTCCACTAAGAGTCTGTATAGTAACCTAGCTCTAGCCTAAATCTAGGGAATCTAGCTCTAAATTTAGGGATTCTATTTTAACTCCAAGTATTTCCACCACTTCATTACTGTTATTTAGGAATTCAGTACATATCAGTGAGTCATGTATGTACAAGGCTACACCTCCATGTGATCTATGCGTTCTGTCCGCCCTATGTAGGTTGTAACCAGGAATCCATACCTCACTATCTTCCTGATCTTTAATGTGAGTTTCTGTGAGAGCCGCAAATATAGCGTTTCCTTCTTCTAGCAGGCCCCTAATAAATGGTACTTTGTTCGTGGTTCTAATTTTTAGGCCTTGGATATTTGCAAACAAGATTGGGGAGGGATTGTTTGGAGTACTATGTGTACCTAATAGTCTTCGGGATGTATTGGCCACTCTTGGGAGGCCAGGAGGTGCTCGAGGTGTTCTATGTGCTCTTCCGTCTCCTTCAGTCTCTTCATCTTCATCTGCCCTTTCCCTCCTTGCCTTTTCCCTCTGTCTCATCCTTGCATAGCTAGAGAGTTTTTGGGGCTACCATTCGTGTTAGGTCTAGCATATCTCCAAGTCCCTTTAATGTGAAAAGCTGGGCATTTCATATTGTAGCAGGTCTTGTTCTCAAGTGATGTCTTGCAAAGGGATGGGTGGTGGTATTTGCAGGTTTCACCAAATCTACATTTTCCATGTCTGGTTATGTTGTTGCAAATTTTGGGATGAGCAAATCTACATGAATTCCCATTATATTCGCCCTTTTGACCAAAGTAGCACCTTCTTTCCAGATAATATCTGCACACCGGTGTAAACAACCCCAGTAGGTGTGGCTGGGGCTGCAAGGGGTTATGTGGTGAGCTAAGTGTGGTTGTGGGTGATAGTGGGCTTGGTGAATGGGTGGGTGAGGCCTGCAGGGGGGTGGAGTTATGGGTCGGTTGTAGGTGGGCAGGTGGCAGTGGTGAGGGGGGAGGCGATGTGGAAGGGGAGCCTGACATGGGGGCTTGTTGCATCCTACGTTCATCCTGCAAATGTATTTAATCAACAGCAGTAGGGTGGTCAATGGCCATAGATGGGATTAATGTGGGTGTTTTCTGGGTCTGGGGAGGTGTGGGAAGATGTGCGGCAGGGTTTGTGGATTTGTAGGGTGCAAAAGGTTGTTGTTCGGCAGGCGATGTGTGTTGATGTGCAGGAGGCAATGCGGGCATTGTCATGGGAAGGTGTGGGTTGTGATATTAGTATGGGCCCTGAGGCCCCAATAGTTCCCCAGTTTCTGTGAAAAGTAGCTATGTCTTGGCTATATTTCAGTCTATCTTGTACTTCTGTATTTTCTACAGTCTATGACTTGCCATGTGATATCGAAACAAATATCGCAGAAATGGAGGTTCTTCCCTCTTGTATTGTACGCCTCATTTATTGGTGTCAGTCCTATGCAAACCCAGTGGTATGGTTGCTTGCATATCTGACATGCTGTGCCTTTACCCACGTGTATATTCATGTTACACCTCGTACAGGTGTCTCTGTTAGACTTTTTTTTTTTTTTTTTTTTTTTTTTTTTCCACCCGCCCTTACATGGGGGAGAGAGAGAGAGAGAGAGGGGGGGGGGGCGTGGAGGACAAGGAGGTGTTTGTTACGCGTTACTAGTAGTAGTAGTAGTAGTAGTAGTAGTAGTAGTAGTAGTAGTAGTAGTAGTAGTATCATCATTATCATCAAAGGAGGATAGGACATTTAAATAACGAAATATTGTGGTTCCATGTCAGTTGAACCAGTGCCACTTCAACCAGTGCCACTTTAACCAGTGCTAACTCAACCAGTGGCCACTTTAACCAGTGACCATTTTAACGAGTAACCTAACCTAACCTAACCTAACCTAACCTAACCTAACCTACTGGTTAAAATGGTCACTGGTTGAAATGGTCACAGGTTGAAGTGGCCACTGGTTGAGTTAGCCCTGGTTAAAGTGGCACTGGTTGAAGTGGCACTGGTTCAACTGACCTGTCACCAAATATTGTTTATGTATTAACCTTCTTGTCCCATTTTCCTTGGAAGGCAGGAAGAAAAATTATAAAATGAACACAACACATTTTATAATGTGTATCTCAAAGTTGAATGTGTTTGTACTCAAGGCATAGCTACGTGTACCTAACTAAAGCTTTTTACTGACGTCAGTGAAAGTACCTGAAGCAGTAGGTTGTGTAGGTGTGTATTTGTGGATGTACTGTATGTGTGGACGTATGTGTGTGGGTGGGCATATGTGTGTGTGTGGGCGTATGTGTGTGTGTGTGTGTGTGTGTGTGTAGGTGTGGATGTATGTGTGGGTGTGGGTGTAGACGGGCATGTGTGTGTGTGTGTGTGTAGATGTATGCGTGGGCGTATGAGTGTGTGTAGGCCTAGGTGTATTTGTGTATATAGGCTAGGTGTGTAACGTATACATATTCGTGTTTATATGTGTATATGGGTGCGTGTGTGTGTGTGTGCGTATGTGTGGATGTGGCCACGTAATAATCTGTGTTCAACATAAACTAAACTGCCTTAAGCTTATTTGAATTATTCCCCTTATATAAAGCTACTTATTCAAAGCTTGCATTCTTTCCACGCCGTAGGTGTAGAGATTATACCCTGGTATGATTAAGGGGGGATGGCCGCATTTCTTTGCTTATTTTGAGTATCATTTTTGTTTTAGTTTCCTCCCTAGACCTTCATCAAGCTATAACAAAATAAAAACAAATTACGCCCCAAGACCTCCCCACCCCCCTTCAACATTAATTTGTACATTTTTCGATGGAGACATTTTTCGGCCGGAGGCCGGTTGTCACTATATTAAAGGTTTGCTATAGCTCGCCAGGAACAAATTGACACCTAAATTGTACGAAAAGTTATAATATTGACAAAGAAATGGGGTGAAAGGTCTTAAAATCACCAAACTAATGAGCCGAACGTCTTAAATTCTGAAAACCAATAGGGCTACACATTATGGAGAAAGGGGTCCAGAAAAGCCATCCCCCCCCCCCCCCCCCCCTCCATGGATTATGCGTGGGAATAATGCTGTGTTTTCTTGATGAGATTTTTGTTGACGATTTGCTCCCACTTTCTGTTCAGTTATTTATGTTGTTTTTGGACTTGGGAGTTTTACATCGTTTGTTAGGTGTATTTTCTCTTGTTTTGTTATTCTTGTTGTTGTTGTTGTTGTTGTTCTTGTTGTTCTTGTTCTGCTTCTGCCTCTGCATTTTTTTCTTCTACTCCTTCTTCTTTTTTTTTCTTCTTCGCATTATTATTATTTTTGTAACATTATCATGATTATATATATCATCACTCGGAATGATATTGTTATTATTTGTGTATCACTATGTTATTATTTGTG
This sequence comes from Lithodes maja, assembly GCA_037953745.1. NCBI lineage: Eukaryota > Metazoa > Arthropoda > Malacostraca > Decapoda > Lithodidae > Lithodes > Lithodes maja. The sequence continues at coordinate 8,523 of JBAKBP010019639.1, forward strand.
TATCACTATGTTATTATTTTATACGAACAAAGACAATAATATAAAACAGAAACACTAAACGACAGAAGATGATTAAAAAGCAATATCCAAAGACAATCTGCAAAAATGCAAAAAACTCAAAGAAAAGGGAAGCAGAAAAAGAAGACTTGCCGATATATATATATTTTTTTTTTTTATTTCAACTGGTGGTAAATTGAGTCCCTTAGCAATTGTTTTTTGTTTTCCAATTATTATGGAAAAAACTATTCAATTTCTGTCAGTCACTGTGTCATAAAAAAAACTTCTGTACCGGAGACGTCTTTTACCTTTATTCTGGCTACTATTACACGATTTTATTCAGTTTCAAAAGGGCCTCCAGCAATAACTAGGCTTCGAACTATCTTAATTAACCCTTTTTACTACCACAGATCCTTCTTCAACTGCAAAAAAATCGTTTAAATGTAGCTAGAATACAAGGGACAAGACGTCGCCGGTACGGAAGGGGTTAAGGGAAAGTTTTTAGTTTGTTCCCTATACCTCCATCAAGCTTAAAATTACACCCCCTTGACCCCCTTTCGAGATAAATGTGTACATTTTTCGGTAAAAAAATTGTTCCTCTTAAATTACAGGGTGGCTATCGCTCGCCAGGGAAAATCGACACCTAAATGGCACGAATGGTCTTAAATTTGACAGAAATGGTGCGCAAGTTCCTAAAATCGCCAAACTAATGGGGCGAACGTCTTAAAATACAAAATAAAAACGAGGATAAACATGAGGGAGAAAGGTGTCAAGAAAATAATCCCTCAAGTGGAAATCTCCCCTTAATGCCAGGTTTTCATGATTAACAACACATTTCGCGACAACATCTTAGTAATAGCAGATTAATCAAGATGGCGTTATGGAAATTTACCAACAGTTGGAAACAAACAGGTTTATTGTGAATAGGGGGTGTATATATATGCATATTTAAAGACAAAATTAGTGGACATGAAGGTATGTATGTATGTGTTTATATACTCAGGCACATACCCCATTGGTGGGAGTGGCCGACACGAGACAGAGCCTCAACAAAAAAAACATTTAAAGTTCCTATTCTCAGGGTCCGGGACCACTTTCGCGTTCGCTCGCCCGTTTCTCTGTCTCGTCGCGTAGGTAATACCAAAAATAGTAAAGATACAGAAACACAAACTCAAAAATTTCTACCCAAAGACAATCTACAGTACAATTCTACACAAACGAAAAATATGGGAATGAAAGGAAGCCCTACTATACTGCTGTTCATTCTAGGTTGGGAAGAAATCGTAACTTCTAACCTCTGTAACTCAAAAAGGACTAGAGAAATCGACCTAATTTTTCTACCAAATAGGAAGACTTGGCTAGGGAATAGGTGTGAAAATTGACAGCTCATTTGCTCTAGCCCTTTTTGAGTTATAGAGGTTGGGAGTCACGATTTCCGATCAACCTAGAATTAACGGATTATTATTATTTTTTTTATTTTTATTTTTTTTATTCAAACGAGTGAACAAGGGATGGACGGGTTGGCTGCGGCAAGAATGAGTATAATGGTCGTAGGAGAGAGAGCCAAAGAATGAGGATAATGGTAAAGAGGAGGTGAGCTGAATGAGGGAAGGTTTTAAAAGTGCAGGCCCAGACCTACCGCCGTAACGTGAGCCTGATATATAACATGCTGGAACTTTTGTGGTGGTGGTGGTGATGGAGGGATGCTGGGGATGATGATGGTGGTGTTAAGATATGGTGAAGATGGTGAGAGGGTGTGGTAGTGATGTGGAAGTGGTGATGACGGTGTTTGGTTAGTGGTGAAAGGTATGTGTTAATAGTTCAGCACCATATCTACCGCCATAACGTGAGCCTCATGTATAACATGTTGGAGCTATGGTGGTGGTGGTGATGGAGATGTTGAGTCTATTGTGGTGGTGGTGGTATTGGGGTTTGGTGGAGATGATGGGATATTGGTGGAGATGATGGGATGTTGGTGGTGTTGGGGATTGGTGGAGATGATGGGATGTTGGTGGTGTTGGGGTTTGGTGGAGATGATGGGATAGTGTTGGGGTTTGGTGGAGATGATTATATGTTGGTGGTGTTGGGGTTTGGTGGAGATGATGGGATGTTGGTGGTGTTGGGGTTTGGTGGAGATGATGGGATGTTGGTGGTGTTGGGGTTTGGTGGAGATGATGGGATGTTGGTGGTGTTGGGGTTTGGTGGAGATGATGGGATGTTGGTGGTGTTGGGGTTTGGTGGAGATGATGGGATGTTGGTGGTGTTGGGGTTTGGTGGAGATGATGGGATGTTGGTGGTGTTGGTGTTTGGTGGAGATGATGGTGTTACGACCGGGCACTCGGGTACACTAGGGCTCTTACACAGGACTCGAGTATGGCTCGCTGCCACAACGGAAACACACGATCCCAACCCCAGAGTACTGCCAGCCGAACAAAAAACGCCACTACCCTCCAGAGTTCTATCTGCTATAACGGGGTATACAAGAACTCGGTACTAGCGTTTCACACAACAGACTAATAACAAGACGGGAGTTATCTAGTCTGGTCAACAATCAAACAAAGAAGAAAGTACTACAACACTAAAGAATAGTGTTGGCCGAAGCCGAAGTAATCCACCCTTGAACTAAGAACTTAAGAAGTCCTCCACCCTCTACTTCGGATCGGCACTATTACGTTACGTTAAACAATAGTCCTCGAGCATCAAGCAAGGAATCTTCTGATAAGTTAGATGCTTCTCGAATACTCATAAGAAGTAAGTATCGGATTTTGAACAGCAATTTAATGAATAACTCACTGGTAATTAAAGGCTTTAAATTGACATAAGAAGAATTATAAGAATAAGCAATAGGATATGGCAAACATTAAGAAGAAGTACTCCGACAATGCACTAGCAATAGCCTACTAAGATTGTGCTCGTGGGCCACTAATCTCTGAAGTAGCTAAGCGTGCCACACATGAAATCAATAGTGCTTAAACAATAATATACATAAGGAGAAGCTTCAATACTATACTGTATCTGCTGGTCGAGCAAAGTCTAGCTGGGATATCTAAGGTTAAGAGACAATGGCTGAGCAAGCGGCTCGTAGCCTAGCGAGGTCCTTAAGACTGTGCGGCCAAATTACGGTAATTGACGGGATGCTCTCTTGAGAGATCCAGATCACTAGTATCTGGTTCTCTCCTGGCGATCCTCTCAAAGTCAAGCAAATGAGATAACACAGTGTTGGGTGGCATAGGCAAAAGCCCTCACTCGCAACACAGTGCTAAACTCCCACGGTACACAGTCAGAAAGACCACCTAGGCGTTCCACGTCTCCGTTGCAATTGTACTGGTTCAACCGCAACCTAGTACTCATAGGAAATCACAACTCAGAAACCCTATCCCAGTCTAGCATTGCCTAAACCAGCAGAAAACAGGAACATGAATAATCGCACACAGGGAAATGCATATACGAGTGCAACAAACATCAATCAATCCTATTCTAGTTAACCCTTCCAAAAATAGGCTATCTAACAGGCACTTATCTCGTGAGAACTCAAGCGATAATACTTTGGCTGACTAAATCTGCACCAAAGGGGTCATGGAGGTTAAACAGGGACGAGAAGAGAAGAAGATAGGCTGTTCAGAGAGTAGAGAAAGTTCACATCAGTCGGAAGAATATGGATAGTTGCAAGGGATATGAGAAGTCGCTTTGCCTGATGAGTTCTGAAGAATGGTGGCAAGAACCTCTCTTTTTATACTCGGCCCTCTAGCGGCATATCTCAAACTACTTAAGGACCGCCCACTGGCAATCATGACGTCATATTCTCTCTCAATCTGGGATCGACAAAGAACTTCCCACGCGCTGAAAGGGAGGAAGGGAGGAGGGAGGAGGGAATTAGGCCTATCTGCCCGCGTGGCGCACTCACTGGTCCCCGTTACGTAATATCTCTCTCTCTCTCCTCTCATCATTACATATAAGTCCCACACACAATACTTATAACTAATGATATAAAATAGAACTCGTTGACTCAGATGAAAACAAAATACATATTTATAATACTTATAGTACAACGGCTCACATAAACTAAGTTAGGAAACTCTACACAGACTACAGCCAAAGTTCCTGCCCTGACGATCCTAGCGAGAGTGGGGCCTGACTGGGCGTTCTGTACAGCATGCTCATACTCGACATGCGTCACACCTCCCCCAAGATTTTACTTGCTCAACCCTGAGCTAAAATCTGATATACAGAACCCCATCAAACCCCTCACACCCAGCGACCGCATGGCACTAAAACAACGCTGAGTTTATCACTAAAACACATCTTATATAAAAAAAAAATTCACATTTCATAACTCCTCCCAACAATAGTAAAAGACATAATATCATGCTCCCAGAGCGAGCTTACAGCAGCTCAGCCGTTTGATAGTTCGTGGACTACTCAAACACTATAGGCTATGACAAACTTATACAATTATCTATATCAAAAAGAAAGAGTTTTTATATGATTTTTTATATTTTAATATGTTTTTTTCCGGCTGCACTATAAGGGCAGCCTATTTTCTTCTATACCAAACGCTCAACAATCCTGCTTTACGACCCAATACGCTGGGCTACAACCGCGAGCCAACAAGCACCAAGCGCAAAATACTACTCAAACCAAAGCAGGAGGCTACCCGTGTGTCAATCTACCCAGGATCATATACCCCTGAACGACCACATGCAACCTCGTTGTCACAACCGGCAATATGGCTTATGTCCAGGTTATATACCAATAACCTTAGTGACCACCTGGTCAGCCTCATATTCCGATTGTGAAACTGGTCCAAGATCTCGAGAGGGTAATGATCTGGGTAAACTACACCGACCGGACCATAGGCTGGAACATAGATCTCGAAATGCCCCAGCGCATCATTGTCCTTTTCACTTTCATTCATCAGGCTCTGACACGTTGCTGGTGCATTCTTAAGTCCGTCAGGCATAACATTGCACTGGTAGGTACTCCCGTCCACAACAAAACCACATACCTCTTTAGCACGCTCGGACAAAGTTACAAGCAACGACCACTCACGACATTCCTTATCCCTCAGATCCTTCGTCCACACGTAATCCAGCTCTGCTTGCACCACAGGCTGTCGAGCAGGATTTATACGGTAGGGAATTAAACGGAGCCTTGCACTATCTCCAGCCTGCATGTCGGATTCTACCCCGTACATCAGGCCTGGAGAAGCAACAAACATGCGAAAGTACTGCCATAGCCTAGTAAACAACTGCCTTGCACTGTCTCCACAAACAACATGCCTAGTGCCCTCCCACAACCCAGCCGAGACCGCAGCTTCTAACCTGTAGTCTCCCTCCTTCTCCACCTTCGTCCCTAGAACAGCCAGGTCATGAGAGGGACAATCAGTACCACCTGTGCAGTCACTCCCATAGTTCATTATTGCTAAGGCTTCCCCGCCGATACCGTACATGCGCACCCCCGCATTCCTTGTGAAGAGTAGGGATTGTTATGTCTCGGCGGAGCCGTGGGCGGGGGACACGAGTCTGGTGGCTGTGGAAGCGCTAGAGCGCCTGCCTGAGCAGCAGTGTGCAGCACTCCAGCACCAGCTCGGTTCATACCCCACTGGTCGTGCCGAGCCCCTGAGTCTCACAACTCGGGCGGTGCAAGATGTTCCACGGGCAGGTCACGTGACTGTTGAAAGACCGTTAGCCTCGTTGTTTCGGTGGTTTAAGGTGGGCGACGAGGCTTTGGCATGGTTGCCAGGTCAGGGTCGACCCATGGCTGCCAAGGGTGGTGGTCAAAAGGAGGACATTGAGCAGATTGGTAAGGTCGGCTGTGGTATCGCAGTGCCCGGTCGTCGCATAGCCTCCCAATGCTGCTCTAGTCTAATGCAACAGCCCTACCATAGACCGACTGTATCTGGCCATGTCGCTGAAAGCGGTGATGCTGCGCAGGCAGGCGCTCTAGCGCTTCCACAGCCACCAGACTCGTGTCCCCCGCCCACGGCTCCGCCGAGACATAACAATCCCTACTCTCCTCCACCTGTGCCCTACTGCCCCCCTCTCCTTCTCCACCTTGGCCGCGGCAGACCAACGCAGGGACAGTAGGCTGCTCAGGTGGTTGCCTCACAAACTCCTCCAACAGGTTCACATGACATGCTTCCCCGTCCTCGTGTTTAATCTCGACAGCACCATTACCACACTTCTGAACTTCCGGATCCTCCAACTGCAGTTTACAAATATCTGAGGGAACCAACTTGTCTAGATGCTTCCGAAGCAACCCAAGTCCTTCCCCAATATCAAACTGAGCAACCCTTTTTTCTCTCCGTGTGCAACGTTGCTGCCTCGGAGTCTCTTCCTGCCCTACCTCCTCACTAGCTGTGACAGGTCCTGGGGCCTCTCCAGACTCTAACATAGGTGCCAATACTGAATCACCCAGGAGAGCCGCCGAGTCAAAACTCTTAAAACCAACTCCAGCTTTAGCCTCCTCCTGTTGATCGTTCCTCTGCTGGTCTGAAGACGGAGGACTAGGCTGTGACACTTTAGCTGCCCGAGCTCGGGTGACAGCACACGCCATGGGTTCTGCCTGGCACCGCTCGACACACTCTTGCTCTTCCCTACTCACGTCGGCCGTCCTCTCGGCAACGACTAAGGGTAGAACCTCAGAAGCGGGCATTGCAAAGTCGTTGCCGAGAAGAAGGTCGACGCCCTCCACTGGCAGTTTCTCCACAATCCCGACATCCAATTCACGTGTCACACCATCCACCTCCAACTCCAACCGCACCAGCGGGTATGACCGAGTTGCATTAATACCCTGCACCACTACCACCCGAGCCACATTTATAGGGTAGCCAGTCAAGTTATTCATCAGAGTCTGGGAAGCACCTGTATCACGCAAGACCTCTACTCCATGCTTGCGCCCCGCCCACATCACGCAACCCCGTCCTCTATGGTCGCAAAAAACATCCTGAGCAGGGTTCGAGCCTCCCAGGTGCTTCTGCATTGGCTGTGCCTCAGCCTCTGACGAACTGCCCCGGGCAAACTCAGAAAACTTCGGAGACACACCAATGTTGCAGGCCAAAGACACAGCTGCTGTAGGTGGTTTGCTAGGACAGACTCTTGCAAAGTGCCCCTTTTCATGACAATGATAACACTCCAACTCCCCTCTGGGCTTCCCTTGGTACTGGGAAGGGCCCGGCCCCTTCTTAAATGGGACGGTGCTAGTCTTGTGGTCAGTCTTGGTATCATAGCTCTTGTACTTGTTTGCATAATGTATATCACTAACTCGGGGGGGTGGGGCGTCACGCCCCTTGTTACCTGCCTCACTACGCTGGGCAGACCCGCACCCACGAATTAGTGATAGCCGGAGGTCAGCCATCTCAGCTGCCTCCTGTAGAGTTTTAGGGTTCTTTTCTTTAATAGTTAAAGTCATATCTGCACCAGTACACTTATAAAACTGCTCGAGCAGAAACAGCTCAGTCAACTGTTCGGCCGTCTCAGCTTTCTCAGAACGTGTCCAGTTTGTAAGTGCATCTTTTAAGTCCCGGGCATGTTCAAGAAAGGTCGCCTCCCTAGTCTTTGTAACACCCCGAAACTTCAATCGATATGTTTCTGGTTGCAACTCGTATGCCCGTAGGACAGCTCTCTTCAATTCTGGGTAGTCAATGCAAGACTCTAAAGGCAGTGCATCATAAGCCTTCAGACCCTTACCCGTAAGTCTTGAGGAGACCAGAGCTGCCCACTTCTCTTCAGGCCAATTATGCTCCCTACACTTCTTCTCAAAACGATTAAAAAATTCTGTGACTTCAGTTTCACTAAATGCCGGCACCAACTTGACTAAGTGGGACAAGGACTGTTCTCTTACTTGGCCCTCACGGCCCATCCGAATCCCTGTCGACTCTGCACGAGTCTTATCTAAATCTATTTGAGCACAATATTTCTCTGAGTCGTACCTAAGCTCAGCCTCGTGCCTCCTAATCTCAGCCTCAATCTCCTTCTCCTGCTTCCTAGTCTCATTCTCCTGCTTCCTAGTCTCAGCCTCAATCGCATACTTCCTAGACTCAGCCTCGATTGCATACCTCCTAGACTCAGCCTCCATCTCCTTCTCATGCCTCCTAGACTCATTCTCCATCTCCTGCTTCCTAGCCTCATTCTCCATTTTAGCAAGCTCGAGTTTAAATATCATCTCAGGAGACAGGCCGGAAGAGGGAGCTGCCACTACTGAAGGAGGGGGGGCAAGAACTGGGGAACCACCATACGCACCGCCCTAGGGCACTCCAATCTTCCAATTCTCATCCCTCTGTGGGAGAGTGCTAACCTCCGGCAACTGAGTGGACGGCACTGTGGGAGTCGAGTGAGAGGGGATCTGGGGAGGAACCCCCCCAAACGCCCTCTCCTCCGAAACCCCATGTCGCCCACGCAACACCCAGGAAATCAGCTCCCCCTTGGACATCCCTCCTACATTGGATAGACCCAAAACCTTGGCTATCAGGTGCAAGCCATAAACATTCACCCCAGTCAGCCTCTCCTCCGTCACATGGTACTGCTTACTCACAAAAAGTCTAGCATCCTCCTCACTAGTTACTAACGGCACCTCCTCACTTAGCATCTCTCGCTCCTCGTCAGTACTAGGGCACGACATACTGAAGTTCACAAAAAATTCTCGAGACAAAAGTGTTAAACTCCCTTATGTAAGCACTAATTACTAAATTAACTGGAGTCTCTTAAATGCTCTCCTAATTGCCTTACAAAAAAAAATATTCTTCAATATGTACGCTAAAGTACGAACAAACAAATGTTGTACAACTCTGCAAAAAATTATACTGTTCACAAAATCCTGGCAAGGTCGCCATTTGTTACGACCGGGCACTCGGGTACACTAGGGCTCTTACACAGGACTCGAGTATGGCTCGCTGCCACAACGGAAACACACGATCCCAACCCCAGAGTACTGCCAGCCGAACAAAAAACGCCACTACCCTCCAGAGTTCTATCTGCTATAACGGGGTATACAAGAACTCGGTACTAGCGTTTCACACAACAGACTAATAACAAGACGGGAGTTATCTAGTCTGGTCAACAATCAAACAAAGAAGAAAGTACTACAACACTAAAGAATAGTGTTGGCCGAAGCCGAAGTAATCCACCCTTGAACTAAGAACTTAAGAAGTCCTCCACCCTCTACTTCGGATCGGCACTATTACGTTACGTTAAACAATAGTCCTCGAGCATCAAGCAAGGAATCTTCTGATAAGTTAGATGCTTCTCGAATACTCATAAGAAGTAAGTATCGGATTTTGAACAGCAATTTAATGAATAACTCACTGGTAATTAAAGGCTTTAAATTGACATAAGAAGAATTATAAGAATAAGCAATAGGATATGGCAAACATTAAGAAGAAGTACTCCGACAATGCACTAGCAATAGCCTACTAAGATTGTGCTCGTGGGCCACTAATCTCTGAAGTAGCTAAGCGTGCCACACATGAAATCAATAGTGCTTAAACAATAATATACATAAGGAGAAGCTTCAATACTATACTGTATCTGCTGGTCGAGCAAAGTCTAGCTGGGATATCTAAGGTTAAGAGACAATGGCTGAGCAAGCGGCTCGTAGCCTAGCGAGGTCCTTAAGACTGTGCGGCCAAATTACGGTAATTGACGGGATGCTCTCTTGAGAGATCCAGATCACTAGTATCTGGTTCTCTCCTGGCGATCCTCTCAAAGTCAAGCAAATGAGATAACACAGTGTTGGGTGGCATAGGCAAAAGCCCTCACTCGCAACACAGTGCTAAACTCCCACGGTACACAGTCAGAAAGACCACCTAGGCGTTCCACGTCTCCGTTGCAATTGTACTGGTTCAACCGCAACCTAGTACTCATAGGAAATCACAACTCAGAAACCCTATCCCAGTCTAGCATTGCCTAAACCAGCAGAAAACAGGAACATGAATAATCGCACACAGGGAAATGCATATACGAGTGCAACAAACATCAATCAATCCTATTCTAGTTAACCCTTCCAAAAATAGGCTATCTAACAGGCACTTATCTCGTGAGAACTCAAGCGATAATACTTTGGCTGACTAAATCTGCACCAAAGGGGTCATGGAGGTTAAACAGGGACGAGAAGAGAAGAAGATAGGCTGTTCAGAGAGTAGAGAAAGTTCACATCAGTCGGAAGAATATGGATAGTTGCAAGGGATATGAGAAGTCGCTTTGCCTGATGAGTTCTGAAGAATGGTGGCAAGAACCTCTCTTTTTATACTCGGCCCTCTAGCGGCATATCTCAAACTACTTAAGGACCGCCCACTGGCAATCATGACGTCATATTCTCTCTCAATCTGGGATCGACAAAGAACTTCCCACGCGCTGAAAGGGAGGAAGGGAGGAGGGAGGAGGGAATTAGGCCTATCTGCCCGCGTGGCGCACTCACTGGTCCCCGTTACGTAATATCTCTCTCTCTCTCCTCTCATCATTACATATAAGTCCCACACACAATACTTATAACTAATGATATAAAATAGAACTCGTTGACTCAGATGAAAACAAAATACATATTTATAATACTTATAGTACAACGGCTCACATAAACTAAGTTAGGAAACTCTACACAGACTACAGCCAAAGTTCCTGCCCTGACGATCCTAGCGAGAGTGGGGCCTGACTGGGCGTTCTGTACAGCATGCTCATACTCGACATGCGTCACAATGGGATGTTGGTGGTGTTGGGGTTTGGTGGAGATGATGGGATGTTGGTGGTGTTGGGGTTTGGTGGAGATGGAGGGATCCTGGTGGTGGTGTTGGGGTTTGGTGGAGATGGAGGGATCCTGGTGGTAGTGTTGGGGTTTGGTGGAGATGGAGGGATCCTGGTGGTGGTGTTGGGGTTTGGTGGAGATGGAGGGATCCTGGTGGTAGTGTTGGGGTTTGGTGGAGATGATGGGATGTTGGTGGTGTTGGGGTTTGGTGGAGATGGAGGGATCCTGGTGGTAGTGTTGGGGTTTGGTGGAGATGATGGGATGTTGGTGGTGTTGGGGTTTGGTGGAGATGATGGGATGTTGGTGGTGTTGGGGTTTGGTGGAGATGATGGGATGTTGGTGGTGTTGGTGTTTGGTGGAGATGATGGGATGTTGGTGGTGTTGGGGTTTGGTGGAGATGATGGGATGTTGGTGGTGTTGGGGTTTGGTGGAGATGGAGGGATCCTGGTGGTGGTGTTGGGGTTTGGTGGAGATGGAGGGATCCTGGTGGTAGTGTTGGGGTTTGGTGGAGATGGAGGGATCCTGGTGGTGGTGTTGGGGTTTGGTGGAGATGGAGGGATCCTGGTGGTAGTGTTGGGGTTTGGTGGAGATGATGGGATGTTGGTGGTGTTGGGGTTTGGTGGAGATGGAGGGATCCTGGTGGTAGTGTTGGGGTTTGGTGGAGATGATGGGATGTTGGTGGTGTTGGGGTTTGGTGGAGATGGAGGGATCCTGGTGGTTGTGTTGGGGTTTGGTGGAGATGATGGGATGTTGGTGGTGTTGTGGTTTGGTGGAGATGATGGGATGTTGGTGGTGTTGGGGTTTGGTGGAAGGATGGGATGTTGGTGGTGTTGGGGTTTGGTGGAGATGATGGGATGTTGGTGGTGTTGGGGTTTGGTGGAGATGATGGGATGTTGGTGGTGTTGGGGTTTGGTGGAAGGATGGGATGTTGGTGGTGTTGGGGTTTGGTGGAGATGGAGGGATCCTGGTGGTGGTGTTGGGGTTTGGTGGAAGGATGGGATGTTGGTAGTGTTGGGGTTTGGTGGAGATGATGGGATGTTGGTGGTGTTGGGGTTTGGTGGAGATGATGGGATGTTGGTGGTGTTGGGGTTTGGTGGAAGGATGGGATGTTGGTGGTGTTGGGGTTTGGTGGAGATGGAGGGATCCTGGTGGTGGTGTTGGGGTTTGGTGGAGATGGAGGGATCCTGGTGGTAGTGTTGGGGTTTGGTGGAGATGATGGGATGTTGGTGGTGTTGGGGTTTGGTGGAGATGGAGGGATCCTGGTGGTAGTGTTGGGGTTTGGTGGAGATGATGGGATGTTGGTGGTGTTGGGGTTTGGTGGAGATTGAGGGATGCTGAGGGTGGTGTTGGGGTTTGGTGGAAGGATGGTGAGAGGGTGTGGTAGTGATGCAGTAGAAGTGATGATGATGATGATTGGGTATGATTAATAATGAAAGAATGTGTTAAGGGGAGGCAGACCGTTTTCCTGGACACCCTTCTCCCTAATGATTAGCCCCACTAGTTTTGAGATTATAAGACATTCGGCCCATTAGTTTGTCGATTTTAACACCTTTCGCCCCATTTCGTTGTCAATTTTAAGATCTTTCATGCCACTTAGGTGTCGATTTTTTCCTGCCGAGCGATAGCGAGCCTGCAATTTTAAGAGGAACCGGCGGGAAATTTGTTCTACCGAAAAATGTACAAATTATCTTGAAGGGGGGTCTAGGGGTTGTTTTTCTAAGCTTGATGGAGGTCTAGCGAGGAAACTAAGAAAATATATGAATACATTAATTAATAGACCAAACAAACGGCCAGTCTCCCCTTAATAGTTCAGCCCCAGACCTGCCGCCGCAACGTGAGCCTGATATATAACCCACTATGAAGCCATTGTGTTCGGGTGGAGGGGTTGGGAAGGGTAGTGATGAACGAAGTGATTTTATATATTTATTTGTGAATATCCAGGTTTTAGTGGCATCTTTATTTGTGCCAATACATGCGACTCGCGACTCTCTCACTCTCACACACTCTCTCTCTCTCTCTCTCTCTCGTTATCTATCTATCTATGTATTTAAATATTTATATATCTATCCATCTATCTATCTATCATCTATCTATCTATCTATACAGTATATCTATCTATCTATCACCAGCATCATCCTCACCACCACCATCCCTCGATAATCCACACCAAGAACACTATAATTTGGGTGTAATTGATGAGCACTTCCCCTTCATTCCAACAAAGAGGTCCCTCCCTTCCCCCTTCCCCTTTCCTTCCCTCTCCTCCCCTTCATTACCACCTTCTCACCTCTTCCCCTCCCTCTCCCCCTTTGTTACCCCTTCTCTCCTCTTCCCCTTTCCCCCCCCTCCCCTCTCACCTCCCCCCCCCCCCTTCATTACCACCTTCTCACCTCTTCCCCTCCCTCTCCCCCTTCTTTACCCCTGTCCCCCCCTTCCCCTCCCCTCTCACCTCTCCCCCTCCCTCTCCCCATAATAACATTCTGGATATTATTCTAACGACAAATGAAAGACTGGTAAATAGCGTTAAAATCGGACCGGAATTTAGCTCTAGTGACCATAGGATAGTGTCCTTTAACATTAAAGTAAATAATGACAAAGAAAACGTGAGCACGGAAAAAGTACCAGATTATCGAAGGGCCGACTTTAACAAACTTAGAAGGCATCTTGCCAATACTGACTGGAGTGAAATGACTGAAACTCACGATGTAAATCGATTATGGAACATATTATCTAATAACCTAAACAAAGCAATAAATACAAGCATCCCTCTACGAAACCGGCGCCCAGCAGGCAAATATAAGCCAAAATGGTGGAATAATGAAATAAAAAACATCCTCTTAGTAAAAAAGCAGGCATACCAAAAATATAAGGCAACTCAGAATAATAGCGATAAATTAGAACACGATAGACTGCGTCGAACAACCAAAAATCTCATCAAAGGAAGTAAGAAGAATCTGGAACTTCATATTGCCAGCTCCAGCAAGTCCAATCCGAAAGAATTTTACAGCTATATAAGAAACAGAAAAACGGTAACTTCAACAATAGGACCACTTGTTGCGGAAAATGGAGATCATACAGATAACAAAGTACAAATGGCGAATATCCTAAATAACTATTTTGCATCAGTTTTCACGTCGGAAGATACTACCGGTAACCGACCTACCCCTACGAATCAATCAAATGGCACTGAGCTCGAAAACTTTACGATTTATGAAGACGATATCCTGTTCGCAATCAACAATTTGAAAGTTAATAAAACCCCAGGCCCTGATAAAATATCCCCAAGGATCCTAAAAGAAGCAAAACACGAATTATTAAACCCACTCGCAAATCTGTTCAACAAATCATTGAATGTTGGGATAGTTCCAAACGAATGTAAACTAGCTAACGTGACACCCATATACAAAAAAGGAAATAAGTCCTCTCCCGGCAATTATCGACCAATTAGCTTAACATCGGTAACGGGCAAATTAATGGAAACCATTATAAGGGACAAAATAGTAAAACATTTGGAAGAAAATAATTTAATAAAAGATTCTCAGCACGGTTTTAGAAATAAACGTTCATGCTTAACAAACTTACTCGACTTCTTCAATGATGTTTACAAATCATATGATAAGGATAGAGCAGTTGATATAATATATCTCGATTTTCAGAAAGCTTTCGATACCGTACCCCACAAGAGACTAATTGACAAAATAAAAGCTCATGGCATAACAGGAAAAACTCTGAAATGGCTCGAAAATTGGCTCTCAGACCGTAAACAACGAGTTGTAATAAATGGTGAAGAATCAGATTGGTGCAAAGTAAATAGTGGCGTTCCCCAGGGTTCGGTATTAGGTCCTATTCTTTTTATAATTTACATAAACGACTTAGACGAAGGAATAGAATGCAAAATTTCGAAATTTGCTGACGATACAAAAATTACTAATAAAGTAACCTCAACAGTACATTGGCAAAAACTACAAGGTGACCTAGACACTTTAGAAAACTGGGCAGAAAAATGGCAAATGAAATTCAACATAGAAAAATGCAAAGTATTGCACATCGGTAGTAACAACGCTAAAAAAGATTACTCAATGAACAACATTCAACTATCAAATACAAATAATGAAAAGGATCTGGGAGTTATAATATCAAGTGACCTGAAGCCGAGTAAACAGTGTACAGAGGTAATAAAAACTGCTAATAAATTGGTGGGTTTCATCGGCAGAACATTCAAATTCAAATCAGAAAAAATCATACTTATTCTATTCAACTCATTGGTGCGTCCCCATCTCGAATACTGCGTGCAATTCTGGTCACCGTACTACCGAAAGGACATAAATAAACTTGAAAGGGTGCAACGCAGAGTCACTAAAATGATACCTAGATTGCGTAATAAACCGTACGAAGAGCGCTTAAAAGAACTAAATTTGTTTAGCTTAACAAAGCGCAGAATGAGAGGTGACCTAATAGAGGTGTTCAAAATCTTCAAGGGATTCAGCAACCTAAATGTAAGCGAATTATTTACGATCAATCAAGCAAACACGAGAAACAATGGTTATAAGATTATAGGCAAGCGTTTTCATTCTCACGAGGCGAAGCATTTCTTCTTCAACCGCGTTGTGAATAATTGGAACAGACTACCCTCGAACATTGTAAACTGTAATACTGTCGAAACATTTAAGAACCATCTGGATAAACACATGGCAAATAACCCCCGATTAACACAGTTTCTTTCAGAATAACGCGCAACGAAATGTCAACGCATACCGCAATGTATATTGATTTTCATACATCTGTTCCCTTTCAGAATTGTAGTAAATAGAGTTAGCTTAGATTACAAATCAACTTCTTTTTTCTCCCTGTCCTGTCCGAATTTCCGTGTCAGTTTTTCAATACTGCATGGTATTTTTCCTATCTGTTTCCATGCCAGCATTAGCTGGAGGGAGTGGTGGGTGGGGAGGAGCCTTCTTCTTTGCTATCCTTTTCTCTACCTCGTAGTCAGTAGATTAGTAGTTTTAGATATCCAAACTGCCCCGTAAGGACCAATAGGTCTGTTGCAGTTTGTTCTCCTTTGTATTCCTTTGTATTCTTTACCCCCTCTCTCCTCTTCCCCTGTCCCCCCCCTTCCCCTCCCCTCTCACCTCTCCCCCTTCTTTACCCCCTCTCTCCTCTTCCCCTGTCCCCCACTTCCCCTCCCCTCTCACCTCTCCCCCCTTCATTACCCCCTCTCACCTCTCCCCTTCATTACCCCCTCTCACCTCTCCCCTTCATTACCCCCTCTCACCTCTCCCCTTCATTACCCCCTCTCACCTCTCTCCCCTTCATTACCCCCTCTCACCTCTTCCCCTCCATTTCCGCCCCCCCTTCATAGCCCCCTCTCACCTCTTCCCCTCCCTCTCCCCCCCTTCATTACGCTCTCTCCCCCCTTTATTACCCCCTCTCACCTCTTCCCCTCCCTCTCTCCCCCTTCATTACCCCCTCTCACCTCTTCCCCTCCCTCTCCCCCCCCTTCATTACCCCCACTCACCTCCCTCTCCCCCCCTTCATTACCCCTCTCCCCCCTTCATTACCCCCTCTCACCCCCCCTTCATTACCCCCTCTCACCTCTTCCCCTCCCTCTCCCCCCTTCATTACCCCCTCTCACCTCTTCCCCCCCTTCATTACCTCCTCTCACCTCTCCCCCTCCCCTTCATTACCCCCCTCCCTCTCTCCCCCCCTTCATTACCCCCCTCACCTGTTCCCCTCCCTCTCTCCCATTCATTACCCCCTCTCACCTATCCCCTCCCCTTCATTAACCCCCCTCACCTCTCCCCTTCCCCTTCATTACCCCTCTCACCTCTTCCCCCTCCCTCTCTCCACCCTTCATTACCTCCCTCACCTGTTCCCTCCCTCTCTCCCATTCATTACCCCCTCTCACCTCTCTCCCCCCCTTCACCTCTCACAACCCCGTGCTACCGCCAGACGCTGCAGACGCTCTGTCAACGCTCTCACGATATCGATCATAATTTGAGTATTAACTACTCATCCTCTTCATTCTTGTGCATGAAAGGTGGTTAAGAGCACGTTTAACCATCCTGTAGCTTAGTAAGTAACACTGCACGATATTTCGCTGTGTATTGACTGATAAACTTTGTGTTTATCACAAGACTCCTGCTCGGACAGGGCGCCACTAGCGCCATCTATTGTTTTGTTTTGCTTTGTAAACAAACGCTCTCTTATTACTATTTTATATAAAATCGTAGCCCCTAATTTTACCCATTACCTACTGTAGTAAGTATCTATTTAACTGCCTTGTATGTAAGTAAAGCTTTGCATATTAATTTGCTAATAAACAATATTGTTTACTAACTAACCTGCCTACAGAGACTAACGCCGACGCCATTTTGTAAACAAACCTTTTGGGGGGATTATACATTAAATTCCAGCAAATTTTGTACCAAATTTAAGTGCATTCATTTATCTTTTCCCCCTAGATATATTCTTGACTTTTTCTCCTCAGACTGATTTTACTTTAAGCTAAGGGTGGTATTTGTACAAACTAACCTAGCCTAACCCAACCTGCCAAGCTTTTGACCTAACCCAAACCTAGCCTAGCCTATAGCCAGCCAATCTGTTTTATTATTAACTCTTGTAGATATTGTATTTAGTATCCTACTGTAGCTATACAGTATATATCTGTAATTTTAGTTGTTGCTTGCACGATCTTGTAATAACCTTTGACTGATACACTTTTTTTTTATCTAAAAAGAGCAGGCTACTGCTTTACTAGGCTACAGTGACACCAGGGCCATCTGTTGACACAGTATATTAACCCCTTGTGTGCAGTCACACTTTATTTTTATATAATCTCTATTTGGTGAATTGTATATTTAGTTACATATTCTGTTATACATATATTTGTTTAAGGTTAGGTTATCACACCTGGTAGCCTATTTCTGCGAATTTCAATTTTATTATTTTCGGTTAGGCTATTCAACGCTGGTAGCCTATTATTGCGTATTTCAATTTAAAAAAAAACTTTTGGTTAGGCTATCGCCCCTGGAAGCCTAATTCTGCGTATCTCAACATTTTTGTTTTCGGTTAGGCTATCACCCCTGATAACCTATTTCTGCGTATTTCAGCATATTTGTTTTCGGTTGAAGTGATTGAAGTGTTTTTAAAGTGAGTGAAGTGTTTTAAAGTGAGTGAATTGTTTTTTTTAAGTGAGTGAAGTGATCTGAAGAAAGTGACTGTCACCATGCCTCGCGCTTGTGCGAACTGCGCCGGTAGGTTTGGTGAGTCCATGTTTGCTACTATCGATCTTCAAGACTGCCGGCTCTGCCAGCAACGAGAGAATTTTACAGTGAAATTAGATGAAGCCTACAACAAGATCAACGTCCTCACCATGAAGCTGGAATCACTCCAAGAGTTTGTAACACTCAACGTTGGAGTACCACAAACTTCAATTGTCACCGCAACTCCAGCAGCCACCAACGCCCCAACGTCAACTGCCAACAATTCAACGCCTACAGTAGCCACTTCAGCTGATGTATCCGATACTCAAGATACAAATAGTGACTCTCTTCCCCCTCAAGACAACTTCCGTGTCGTGAGGAACAACGTTTGCCCCAAGACCAGGAAACACATACCGATTACCGAGTGTCAAAACCGTTTCCAGATACTCGCAGACTCAGATGACGAAGAGGAAATAGAAGAAGTCCGGCTCGTGGGAGACTCGATGATACGTGGTCAGCTCACAGAGTTTTGCGCCAGGGCACCTAAGACCAGGAAGCGTTTTTGTATCCCTGGTGGTGGTGTGGATGACGTAGTTGCAGCAGTTGACGAAGTATCAAAGCTGGCCCCTGCTAATACAATGTACGTCATCCACGTTGGATCCAACGATGTGCAGCGAACCCGGTCGGAAGATTTGCTTTTAAAGTACCAGCAGCTGATCAAGTCGTTTAAGGAGAAGTCATCAAGGATCATCGTCTCAGGAATCGTCCCCCGGCTCGGTGTAGAGAGCCGATTTTACAACATAGCCACCAGCACAAATCGTTGTCTAGCAAACCTCTGCAGGAAGGAGAACGTGGGATTCGTCGACACCTGGGACAATTTCTACTACGATGACTATTTGTTTTCGGACGATGGAGTTCATCTGAACCAGGTGGGAGCAGCACGTTTTGGGCGTCTTCTCAACGATGCGGTGAAGGATTTTCGGAGAAGAAATCGACTCAGCACAGGACAACCAGGAAGGAGGACCGAAGACAGCGAGGACGGCAACCTACAAAGGAATTAAATACTAATCCGTCAAGAACCGCGAATTTGGATAAATCTCCACCAACACGACCCAAATTCAAAACCGTCAGGGATAACGACCGAGGACCGAGGACAGCCATGAATGTAAATGTAGATCCGACCAGAACCAAAAATTCGATGAAAGAACGTTCTGCGAGTTCTAAAACCGCAACTTTAAAGGTTTTCTATGCAAACGCTCGTAGTATACGCAATAAATTTTCAGATTTAGAGGAACTAGTGTTTACAGAAAATTATGATGTGATTGGCATAACAGAATCTTGGCTCAATACAGAAGATAGAGACTTTTTAGCAGAGTATTCACTTCCCGGTTATGTAATGTTTGAGAACAGCCGAATAAATAAAAATGGAGGTGGCGTTTTATTTTATATCAAAGAAAGTCTTAACCCGACCCTCGTGTCAAAACCTCAAATTGTGAACGTCGACACATCTTTTGTGCTAATAAAGAATAATAAAGGTACAAAAATAATACTTGCGTTAATATACAGACCTCCAGCTCAATCAGTGCAAACTGACCGAGAAATTTACGAACAAATTGCAGATGTAAGTAACTCACAAGATACCGTAATTTTTGGCGACTTTAATTTACCTGTGACCAAGTGGGGCGATACTCTTACTTCACACTCCGGACATGACTTGTATACGAACTTGCAAGAGAGTTCGCTTTATCAATTTGTTCGAACGCCGACCCGTGGTAATAACGTTCTTGACATTGTACTTGCAACAAAAGAAGAATTGATAGAGAATTTGAATGTTGGTGATGAATTCAGTAACAGCGACCATCGTACGATAACTTTCACTTTAAAGTTTACTAGTAACGAACCAAATAGTAGCATCGAAAAAGTCCCTAATTTCAAGAAAGCAAACTTCCATAAACTTAGAGCTATGTTTAAAGAAACTGACTGGAGCTTTTTAATTAACAATAACGACATAAATACATCTTGGAAGTTATTCGAAACCACTTACCTAAAAGCAGTGCAAGACTGCATACCATCGAAAATACGGCGTCCAGGCCATAATAATAAGCCCAAATGGTGGAATAAAGATATTTCAAACTGCCTGCTTGCTAAAAAATTTGCTAATGATAGATTAAAATCCTCACAAAATGACGAAGAACGGGTGAAATTTGTAGAGCTACGACGCAAAGCCAAAAAGTTAATTAAGCAAAGTAAAAAGACCTTAGAGTTACATATTGCGAATCAAAGTAAAACAAACCCGAAAGAATTTTATAGTTATATCAGAAAGAAAAAAGTAGTTACTTCAACTGTTGGACCGTTAGTCGATGAAAAAGGAGAATACACCAAAGACGAAGTACAAATGAGTAATGCCCTCAATACCTTCTTTGCATCAGTTTTTACAACAGAAGACCTCAGTGATATCCCTACACCATCGCCGATTCAGATTGATAATTCAGATGTTCTAAGCAATATCACCGTTACAGAGAGAGAAGTATTGAATTGTTTAGATAAACTCAAAGTAAATAAAACGCCAGGACCTGATACAATCTCGCCTAGAGTTCTAAAGGAAGCTAAGAATGAGCTCTCCAAACCACTGACATTACTATTCAATAAATCCTTGCAGTCTGGAACTATGCCTGATCAGTGGAAGCTAGCCAACGTAACACCGATATTCAAAAAAGGCAGCAAATCCCTACCCAGTAACTATCGTCCAATTAGCTTAACCTCAGTTGTATGTAAAATGCTAGAAACGGTCATACGAGACAGACTCGTAAATCACTTAGAGGAAAATAACATACTTAAAGATACTCAACACGGCTTTCGTAAAAAACGTTCCTGTTTAACAAACCTCTTAGACTTCTTCCATGATATCCTCAACCTCTACGATGAGAGTAAAGCTGTAGATATTATATACCTTGATTTTCAAAAGGCCTTTGACAAAGTTCCCCACAAACGTTTACTGCTAAAACTAAAAGCGCATGGAATACAAGACGGTGTGTTGAAATGGATAGAAAATTGGCTCAACAACAGAAAGCAAAGAGTAGTCATAAACGGTAAGGCATCTAAATGGACCAATGTAAGTAGCGGGGTACCCCAGGGATCGGTACTAGGACCAATTCTCTTTCTAATTTACATCAACGACATAGATGAGGGTCTCACCTGCACAATCTCAAAATTTGCTGATGATACAAAAATTGCAAATAGCGTACTCTCAAAAGAACAAGTTGACGATATGCAACACAATCTAGATAAATTGTCATGTTGGGCCCAAATTTGGCAAATGAGTTTCAATGCGGATAAATGTAAAGTACTACATGTCGGATACCTAAATGAGAAAGCAAACTATTCGATGAATGGCACTCAGCTTAAGAATGTAAACAGAGAAACTGATCTGGGAGTAACAATATCGAGTAACCTAAAACCGAGTCAACAATGTTCAGAAGTTGTTAAGAAGGCAAACAAAATAATTGGCTTTATAGGCAGGTCATTTGAGCATAAATCCAAAGAAGTTATCCTAACCCTTTACAATTCCTTAGTCCGCCCTCTTCTGGAATACTGCGTTCAATCCTGGTGCCCTTATTACCAAAAAGATATAAACAAGCTAGAACGAGTTCAACGTAGAGTTACCAAAATGATACCTAGCCTAAAGAACAAACCATACGAAGAGCGTCTTAGAGAATTAAATCTATTTCCTTTAACCCAGCGCAGATTAAGAGGCGACTTAATTCAAGTGTTCAAAATCATCAAAGGCATCGACAATATGAACTGTAGTAAGTACTTCACTATCGACCAATCTAATTACACACGGGGAAACGGTTGCAAAATTATTGGTAAATCTTTTAACTCACACGAATCTAAGAATTTCTTCTTCAATCGAGTTGTCAACTTGTGGAATGGGCTTCCCCGAAACGTTATAGACTGCAGCACCGTTGATTCATTTAAATTCCGCCTAGACAAATATCTCGCATCAAACCCGCGACTGACTGCGTTTGTAAATGAATAACTTTATCCTCCCCTCAGTTACTAACCCCTATGTCCCCTACTAACTTCCTAGTCCTGCCACGTTAGTGGCAGGGCAGTAGTTCCCTTTCCAATGTTCCCTTACCCACTCTAAACCACTGTTTGGACACTTGATCCTCAGTGTTTTGGAGGACAAGCAGCCTAGAAGGGTCACTAGATCTGTTGTTGCTTGATTTCCTTTGTACTCCTTTGTACTCCTTTGTACTTATGATCCTTGGCCCAAAAAAAAAAAAACATTTAAAACACCCCAGTAGCACTTAAAAAAAAAAAAAAAAAATTTTTTTTTTTTTTTTTGCCCCTCGGCCATACCACATATCACTCCTCTACATCCCCTCCTTCCATTATCACCTATTTCCCCTGTTATTCCCTTATTCGTCGGTATATTTTCGTGCTAACATTAGTGAGTTGCTAGCAGGGCGTGGTCATCTGTGTGTCTTAGTGTGGGAAATAGCGGGAGATACAGAGAGAGGCCTCAGTGTCTCTACAGGCTTCGAGAGGGGAGGATGTAGAGCAGGCTGGCTCACACTTGATGAATGTAACTCTCGCTTTCATTTCGCGATTTTGACCAGCCAAACACTGTTTCCACTTGTTCCATTGTTGTAACATGTTAATATCTTCATATTAAACGTAAAATAGGCGCATATGGATAAGTATTAATGATATTTATGGTAAAATAATGATTTTAGTGATGAAAACAGTGCAATAGGTCCGCACCACCGCTAGGTGTTCACTAGATATAGTGCACACTTCTTAGGTTAAGGAAGAGATCTGTGCAGCATTTGAGGTGTGTGGAGTGAGGAGAAGAGGGAGGGGAGTGAAAGGTACAACATGGTGGACAGAAGAGGTAAAAATAGCTGTGGAAGACAAGAAGCAAGCGTATAGAGAGTGGTTGGGTAGTAGAGGGAATGAAGATTTGGAGAGGCAGAAACGAGCGAGGTACAGTAATGTCAACCAGGGCGAATTCGGACGATTTTTGCGTATTTCCGTAGCATGTACTGTAGTCTTGTTTTTATCTCAATGTAAGATCTTAAGCATTTTATGTGTAGCTGGTACATTGGGGTATGTAATCATAGCATTAAAACAGTTAAAATGCATTGCATATATTTATTATAAATATAATAAAGGTGTCCGAATTCGGACACGATTTGGGGCAATTTCGGACACCTGGCCTGAATTCGGACATGGATTTAAAATACATTCATAGGACTAACCAGTGATCCCAGTATAGATTCGGACCTTTCAGGGGTCAATTCGGACATCATTGAACATCTTAAAAGGGTCTTATCACACTCCCTGAAAACGTAAAGACCATAAAAACCATATCATAAGATACGACACTTTTGGTGCAATTTCGGACAAATCTTTATTTATTTACCATACTCTGCGTAGCAGTATGACCTTAATAATGTAAAAATAAGGATTACTGTGACATAACTCAGAAATACCACGTGTAATGACAACTATAAACCCAAATTACACTCAATATCCGAATCTGACAGGTTATAGTTAAAGTTGTTGTTGTTGTTGTTGTTCCCTAAGCTGCCTGGCCGAACAGCCCCGAGTCCCTGAGAAAGGCCATGGCCACGATCGGGCTTTCCCACAGAGCTCTCATTGAGTGTAGATTGTGTTGTTGGCGTAAGTGGTTGTGTGAAATGCAGTCTTCTATGATGTGTTTAATGGTATGGGGTGCTGTGTTACATCCCGGGCAGGCGTCGACAACGGAGTCATCCAGTCTCTTCTGATAGCTCAGGAGAGCTGGATGGTGTCCGCATCTCAGCCTGGCCAGGTGGACTCTGTCCTCGCGAGGAAGGGAGGATTCGGAAGGATGGATTTCGGGAGGTCGTGCATGCAGCTGCGTGTTGTCTGTGAGTGAGTGGATGGATCGGTGAGAGATATGAGTATGGATGTGCTTCTGGAAGTTGGTTCGGGGTGGGCAGGGAGGGAGAGTAATTGTGTGTGATACCGTGTGCTGGGTGTTGTTTTGATATTTCTTGGTGTCTGTGGGTGTGTTGCCATATAGTTTAGTGGGTGGTCTTGGTTCGTGGAGGCTGCTGCCAGGAATTGAGTGCCTCTCATGTCCAGATGGTCTTTGACTTTGAGGATTTTGGTTTCTTGATGTAGGTGATCTGTGGGTGCAGTAGCTGTGCAGCCTGTAATGATCTTCAGGGCTTTGTTTTGAATAGTCTGTAAGGTCTTATGGTGTGTTTCAGCTAGGTTAGAAGCCCAGCTGGGCTTGCGTATTCCATCACTGATCTTATGTATTGTTTATATACTGTGGTGGTAGTTTCTTTGTTGTGTCCAAATTTTGTGTGAGCAAGTGACCTGAGGGCGTTAAGTCTGGGTGTCAGTTTCTTTTTAATGTTCGTGGTGTGCTGTTTGAATGTCATGAGTATCATATGTTACTCCTAGGATTTTGGGTGTGTGTGTATGTGTTAGGGGTGTGTTGTTTATGGTGAGTTAAGGGATGTATTTGTGTTCTCCTGTCCAACTTGTGAGCAGGGTTGCGGTGGATTTGGCTGGGGCTAGATTAAGTCTGTTTGTAGTGCACCAGCCATGTAGTGTGTTGAGATAGGGTTGAAGGAGATCTGTTGCTCTTTTTGGGTCATGGTGTGTGCATGTGAGTGTTATGTCATCTGCATAGGAGGCTAAGTTTATTTGGGGCGTATTGGGTGTAGTTATATCGTGCATGTACAGATTGAAGAGTGCGGGCGATAGGACGGATCCTTGTGGGACTCCGTTTGGAAAGTTTCTGATTTTAGATGACTGACCGGCAAAAGATACGTGTGCACATCTGCCTGCCTGCCGAGGCTGCCCCCATGCCCACATGGGGGCATTTTACACCTGGGCAAATAGTAAACAAGCCGAGAGCCGTGTGACACCACGCATGAACAGTGGAGGAACTCAATAACGAATAGTATTCATCCGTATACTACCCTTTCGAAACTAGTAAAATCTCGCAGGAAAATTAATAGTGAGCAAGGAATTATGAAATTTTACCGGAAAAGGTATAATTTCAACCCAAGACAAATTAATGTCAGAAGCAAAAAGAGATCAAAATAAGAAATTTACCGTGACTCACGTACACCTCGAGGAAAGGGTAATAAGACTCTAATTCTGAGTGAACCACCAACGGTACCAAATCAAATTCCCTCTTTGCCAATTTCAGCAACTTGTATAAGTCAGCCAAGGGAAGTAAGTCAGATGTCACTAGTCCGTTCTCCGCGTGAACTAAAGCATGCATACAACATTCAAAATTCTTCCCCAAAATAGTAGATATATTATCCCGGTATCCATAATACCAATACACGCCCTACAATCCTTCCTACGACACCCATCTGAGGAACCGAAAAAAAAATGATGACTAAAAATTTACATGTAAAATGAATCCAAATTCATTCCCAAACTGTCTACCCACCATTGAGCAACAAAATTACCTCCCTCTTTAACAAAAGCAACATTACTCGATCTTAAATTATATTTATGAGCACCATTTGCCTTTTTAGGCCGTTTACGTCCCCTAACATTCCTCGGACTCAACGGTTTGTGGTCAACAGAAATATCTTCATAACCAGGTAAATTGCGTATAACACGTTTCAAATGATTCATATGAGCCCTTTTCTCAACGCCCTTTTCTAAGTGTTTTATAACAGCACTATTCCTATCGACTGAAATTACGCGGTAAGGACCCTCGAAAACAGGTTGTAATTTATCTTTGGCGTAAAATTCCCTCAAATAAACAAGATCCCCTACAACAATATTAACATCCCTCTTACGTTTATTCGCTACGTCCATCATGTCTTCCTTTGATTTCGAAAGAGAACTGCGTAAAGTCTTATAAATAGACCGAAAATAATTCAAATGATACAACACGTAATCATCGCAGTTATAAACAGGAGAATTAGACTGAACTAGCGAATTATGCGGAAGTCTCATGTCTCTACAAAAAACAATAAAATAAGGCGAATCCGCAATTGAGGAATTTATCGAACAATTTAGTGTTGATTCTGCAAAGTGCAAAACTGAATCCCATGTACTCGTATCACGATCTAATAAGCCGCGAAGAGCACGGATAAGAGATTGATTAGCGCGTTCTGCCAAGCCATTAGACTGGGGTGAATGAGGACAAACAGTAACATGATCTATATTATATTCATCGCATAGTTTCGTCATACTAGAAGTACAAAATTCTGTACCATTATCAGTTATAATTGTATTAGGACAACCAAATTTACACACGACGTCCGCTAAAAATTTATTAGCGACGGATTTCGCCTCTTTATCCTGCAACACTGATAACACGACATACCGGGAAAAGTGACAAATAGTGAGCATAATGTATTGACTTCCGGCGTCAGTCAGTGGAAGTTTCAATAAATCTATAGCAACCACATCGAAAGGATACGCCGGAATCGGATATTCCCCGATTTTCACTTCCGGGCTCAACTTAGGTTTAACCCTCTCACCACGGAAGGGCTCTTGAACGCCCATAAAAAAGCATATAACAGGTACCCGGAAGGCCTCTTGAACGCCCAGTGGTTGAAAGCCTGTGAGCTTAGTGTGCGAGGCGTCGGTCCGACGCATGTAAACAACAGCCGGCTGGACCGTCGCCCCGCATCTCCGGCCACAAGAAGGAGAGTGTCGCTTGTTTGTGTGTGCCTGTATGTTGTTGTTAAGTATCGAATAGTAGTGTAAAGTGGCTGTTTTGGCCATAAAGTTATCTCCAATGAAATCATCATCACAGCTCAACCAGTTGACTTAGAGAGCTCTACTTAATGCCATTCTACAGGTAAATAACACAGCTACGCTTGGGGATGCACGGGAATGCGGGAAGCAGTCTGATTAACAAAGATAGCCTAGCCTAGATGTTTTTCGGCCAAAACACCCGGGTTTTGAGGAATATATATATAATACATAGCCGGGGCTGGAGGATTAATAGTGGTACATGTAGAACAACAGTCAATATATCTATCTATATCCTTTTTCATCGTCCGCCAATAATAATTTCTCTGGGCTTGTGTCAAACACCGAAGCTTCCCCGGATGCCCAATTGTATCATGTCCATGTAAAATAGGTAATAAAGTACTAATTTGCGAATCTGGAATGACTAGTTGCATTATTACCCTGTCATTTAAATCCATCTTCCTGTACAAACACCCTTCATGCATTACAAAATTAGAATAATCAAAACCTGCTAAGTCGGGGTGACAAGGGACATTGCCGCTAAAATCACCCGACTCCAAAGCAAGAATGACTTGACCCCAATAACTATCTTTAAGCTGGTCTAACGCAATACTTTTACTGCACAATAGTGCGTTAACCGACACTAGAGCAACAGGATTCCTTGATAACGCATCGGCAACTGTGTTGAGCTTGCCTTCAACGTACAATAATGTAGGATTGTATGATGCTAATGTTAACTTCCACCTGGCACGTCTACCCGTGAGAAGTTTATCATCAAACAATTTAATTAGAGGCTTATGGTCTGTCCAAACAGTTACATCATAACCATATATTTAACGCCCAAATTAGCGCTGCACCTTCTAAATCGATATAACACAATAATTCTGTTCCGCAGGTTTTAAAGAACGGCTAGCGAATCCTAACGGCCGTAAGAGATTCCTAGCGTCATACTGCATAAGAACAGCTCCAAACCCAGTATATGATGCATCAGAATTAATATAGAAAGGTTTCTTAAAATCAGGGAAAGCAAGGGTTGGTCGAGATGTTAAACTCGCCTTTAACCTGGGAACTGCGGGAAGACTCTTTAGAGTTCGGCCGGCGGACTGCGGGAAGACTCTCTGGAGTAAGTAAAACTAAAAATCAACTTTTTACATCGAAAAAAAAATTATTTTTTATTTTTTTTTTTTTTTTTTTTTTTTTTTTTTTTGGCCCCTGGGCCATGCAAAATCTCAGTCCTCTACCTCCCCTCCTTCCCCACTTTCCTCCTATTCCTCAGTTATCACCTATTTTCCCTATTATTCCCTTATTCTGAGGTATATTTTCGTGCTAACATTAGCGAGTTGCAAGCAGGGTGTTGTCATCACTGATGGCCATCGAGTGCAAGAGAGAGAGAGAGAGTATCAATCGACTGTGTCTCAGTGGCCTTGGGGGAAATTGGCGGGAAAGGAGTTTGCCTCACCCATAGATTATACAACTCGCGGGCTATATCTCCGATTTTGACCATCCAAACGCTGTTTTCACTCGTTTTATTGTTGTTTCAGGTTAATACCTTTATAATCAACCCATAATAGGCGCATATGGATAATTATTAATGCTATTAATGGTACAATGAATATTTTAGTGACGAAAAACCTCAAATACGTCAGCACAGGGGGAGGTTTTCATTTACCCCCGTGCGCACTTCAGAGGTTAATTCAGCAAAAGAACCCTCTTGTTCAACTCCCCACAAAAATTCAACGTCCTTCTTGAGTAAAATATATAGAGGCTTCGCGATACTAGCGTAGTTCTTTATAAATGCCCTATAGTAGCCCGATAGGCCCAAAAATTGCCTTAACTGTTTTACGGTAGTGGGCGTAGGAAATTTAGTGATAGAATTTGTCAATTGAGCAGTGGTATTTACCCCGTCCGGAGTTAATTCATGCCCCAAAAATGACAGTTTCTTTTTAAAGAATTCACATTTACTGATTTTAATTTTTAATCCTGCCTCATTTAATTTAGAAAGTATATTTCTCAGTGCGATAAGATGTTCCTCTACCGTTCTTGAAAAAATTATAATATCGTCTATATACTGTATACATAAACATTGTGACCGATCAATCCTGCCAATACATTATTCATTAATCTCTGAAAAATTGCTGGTGAATTTTTAAGGCCCATGGGTAGACGTTTATATTCAAAAGTACCGGAAGGAGAATTAAATGCTGTATATTGCCTTGATTCCGGTGATAACCCAATTTGATGAAACCCACTCGAAAGATCGAGGGTTGAAAATACCTTGTTATTCGTACCCAAACTAGCAAGAATTTCTGGTATCGCCGGCATATGAAAATGATCAGCCTCCGTAATGGTATTAAGTTTTCTAAAGTCTACCACGACTCTAAACTCCCCCTTCGCCTTCTTCGGAACTAAGAAAAGAGGTGATCGCCAAAGTAACATAGATGGCTGAATTACGTCCTGAGAAAGTAAATCTGAAACATGTTTATCAGTCAATTCCCGTTGACTGTGCGATAAGCGATACATAGGCAGGTAAACGGGCTTCTGATCCTTGTCACTCAACACAATTTTATGGTCCATAATGTCAGTAAACCCCATAGCGTCCCCTTTCAAATGTACGGACTCATTAAATTCCCTCAATAACGCCTTAAGCGGACCCTGAGCCTCAGGAAAGTTGGTACCTTGTAAATCTTACGCATTCTATCCTCCATACCAGGAGAGTTCCCTGTGCACACTGAAGCCACTGGAAGAGAATTAATTTCTTTGAATTTACAAGGTACACAGGAAGCATTACATAACTTCGTATCCGCATATAATTTCATTAAGCCATTTGTGGTATTTAAAATGAGTTTGAAAAACATTGGTGTCATCCACCTCATGTAACGCTTGAGTGAACGTAATACCCTTGATCGCTGAGGAATCGGGTAATAATACAACAGAATTTACTGTACTCTTAAGATTGTTCGCATAAACATTAACAACCTTCGCAGAATGCGGTTCAACAATTGTATTACAGTGAATGAGAATATCAGACTCCCCCATAGATTGTTCTAAATAATCATGCAATTTAATCTCGACAGCGGGAAGAGTGGGGTTGGTAGTGTGGGCGAGCCAGCATCTACCTCCCCCGATATTCCTACCAGATGTACGACGCTTCGCCTGAAAGGTTTTATCACTCTCCACAAAACGCCCTTACGTACACCCCTTGATACAAATTGTAAATTTTCTGGAAAGTTAGATGATGCCTCAATAAAAGTACCATCAATAGATACACCATTCATCTCTAGACTTAAAATAAATTTACGGGCCTTCATTGTCTTATAACCCAACAGAAGGTCCGAAGAGATGTTTAAACCCTGAACAACGTACACTTTCTCCGTCATTAAATCCAAGTCCTCATGCAATGCTAACGGTAAGTATGTTGTTGTTGTTGTTGTTGTTGTTCCTCAAGCTGCCTGGCCGAACAGCCCCAAGGCCCCGAATAAGGCCAAGGCCATAATCGAGCGCCTCCAAAGAACCCTCCCTGCCGACCACAATAAAGCCTGGGTGACCGAAGCCACTCCATGGCGGGGAGCTAAGGAGGGTGCGGAAACGCCCAGGAAACCAAAGCCCCACCCAGGGCCCTGTGCCCCTCAGCAATTATGAAGAGAAAGTTGAGGGGCAAAGGAAAAATGTGATGCTTTGGCTTCCAATCATGGTAGATTGGGAGGTCAATCAACGGAAGAGACGCCGTCACTTGAGAACTAGAAAATATATAAGTAAAAGGAACAGTCAGAGTAAGCTATGGGTATGGCAGAGATCGCTCAGTTCTCACTCTGATAGACCAGCCCATCACCAGACGGTGAGTATGTAACCCCCAATATTGAAATATTATCCCCAGAAACACTCTGAAGATTAATATCGGGGAATTCAAGTTTAAACGAATCATCATGATTCAATTTGTTAAAGACAGAGCTAGACATTAGGTTCACAGGAGAACCTGTATCAATTAAAACACTTATATCTGTAATGGAAGATACACTCTTTATGGAAGAGTTTGGGTAGTTTCTCGAGGAATTTTCTGCTAAAACCGGAAGACTTTTGATATGTGGAGATTTTAATTACTGGGTTGACAGCCCTCATCTGAAGCCATTCTCTCCTGAGTTCCTTGAGTTGACTGATCAGAACAATTTTGTAAACCATGTGTCCCACCCAACTCATATCTTAGGACACACCCTTGACTTGGTTTTCTCTCCTGTGGGTTGTGGTGGTGTTCTGGATGTTGATGTTGAGAATGCTGACCCTAATACCTCTGATCATGCTTTGATTACTTTCAGCTTTGATTTCCCTAAGCCACTCACACATGAAAAAGTAATCAGATTTAGAAATTATAAAAATGCAGACCTAAATTTGGCTAGCAGTGAAGTAAAACAGTACTTGGGAAGTATTGATACTTCCAACCTTACTTCAGATGAGCTGGTGGAGGTACATGGAAATGCACTTAAATTAGTGTTCGATCATCACTGTCCAGAAGTAGAGAAGAAAATCATAGTACGAGATGATTCGCCCTGGTATGGCACTCGAGTTAAATTTCTTAGAAAAGCGCGTAGAAGAGCTGAACGTGAATGGCGGAAAAATAAAACAGACTCTACATGGTTGCAATATCTGTCAGCCAGAAGAGCTGTGGTCCACAAAATCAAAGATGAAAAGAGAGTGTATTATCAGGGAAAAGTTGACTCGTGTGGTAACGACCAGAGGAGGTTGGCTTCAATTGTAAACAGTTTACTTGGAAAAACAAGAGTCAGCTTAAGACCTTCTGTACCCGATGCCGAGTTGGCTGCCAACTTTGTGGCATTTTTTGCTGGCAAGATAACTCGCATAAGACAGGAACTGGATGATGCTTCTGTTGGTGAAGAACTTTCAGTTGTACTCCAACCCCGACACATTCCTAATAATGTCCTCTCATCCTTTCACTCAGTAGAGGTGGACATGATCTCGTCCTACATAAGAAACCTCAATAAAACATTTAGCCCGTTGGATCCCATAAATGTTTCCAAGCTACCAAGAGTCTATGATCACACAGTTGAGTTTATTTCCAAAATAATTAATAAGTGCTTCTCTGAAGGTAGCTTCCCACATTCTGAAAAGCATGCACTACTCCGACCTACTCTAAAGAAACCTGGACTTGATGTTGAGAACATGTTGAACTATCGTCCTGTCTCCAACCTGTCCTTCATATCAAAGATATTAGAGCGTGCAATACTTGACCAATTACAACCACTACTTCAGCAGAATGAAACTATCCCAATTTTTCAGTCTGCTTACCGATAGCATCATTCAACTGAAACAGCATTGATTAGAGTACATAATGATCTAGTTGAGAACATTTGCAATGGTGTGGCCTCACTATTGGTCTTGCTTGATCTCTCTGCGGCTTTTGACACAGTGGATCACGAGTTGTTATTGAGTGATCTTTATGATTGTGGTGTGCGTGACTCCGCTCTCTTGCTTCTTGGGTCGTACTTGTCAGGTAGATCCCAGAGTGTGATGGTAAATCAAGTGGTCTCGGACTCGACACCCCTGCAGTATGGTGTTCCGCAGGGATCAGTTTTAGGTCCTATCCTATTTATAATTTATATTAGCAGTTTGTCTCTTCTGCTTCGTGCACATAATGTCACCTTTCACTTTTATGCAGATGACACCCAGATTTATGTGAGAATCACAAATATAGTTGATATACGGAGTAAGATGGAATTGTTGATGTCTGATATCAAGAAGTGGATGAGAGCGAGAAAACTTAAACTAAATGATGGTAAAACTGATATTCTCATCATCCGAGGAAATAGAAGAGCTGATGATATAGTAGGTGCCCTCTCCATCAATGTGGGTGGATCTCAGCTGCGACCGGCCAACTCTGTTCGAAATCTGGGTGTATATGTGAACTCCCGATTAGATTTCAAAGAGCATGTAAACCAGATAGTTAAAAGTTGTTACTTGCACATCAGAAATCTCTATTTGGTGAAGCCGTTTATAACCAGACGTTGCCTCCTGACGTTGGTTCACTCATTGGTCTTCTCTTGTGTTGATTATTGCAATGCCCTGTTGGTGGGTCTTCCAAATTATATTTTGAAGAAAGTTCAGTCTGTTCTTAACACACTCTGATTAACATTTTGATACAAAGGTGGAGATCCCGTAAAAGCCGGATTTGCTTGAGATTCAATCTCTGAATAATGATTATCAAAATCAGTCCAATAATCGTCCGAAAAATCGTCTCCGTTATCCTCAGCAATATCAGATAATTCAGGATCAACTGGATTGATAGCGGGAACCTTAGGCCTTTTTTTAAAGTCGTTTTAATGACATGTGGAAAATTCACCTGATAAACATATAATATATAAAATCCTCCCATATATATAGTAAATAATCCCTGTAAAAAAAAAAAACGCACAATAAATCTTGAATCTAAATACACCATATTTTGCACAAATGAATTAATTAATTAAAAGGCAGTGATAAAAACAAATGAATTACACAATTGAATGAATGTATTGAATTAAGATTGGTATAATTTTATGGATAGAAATATGCACTTAAGACCTCCAGTAACACGTTACCTCTTCAATGTCACGCCTGGCTGTATCGTATATCCTCACTCAAACCAAGGAAAGATACAACTGCCTGCAGTGCCTCTGGGGTATGCTAGGCTGAAGAGAATTGTTGTGAGTTAGCCGCGGTGGAGCTTGGGTGGTTTTCAGTGCCGGCGACGTACAGAATTCGGCCTCAAACCACTGTCAGTCAACGTTGGTCCTCCTAAGTCAGGCCAATCACACCACACGTCGGTACCATATCCATGTAGACTCCTCCTCCGTCAGACAAAGTTGAGGATTCCCTGCTTCCGCCGCAAGAATATTTTGACGAATTTGAGACCAGCCCCGTAGTTGTGTGGGAGCGGTGCGGGCAGGGAGGGAAACTTGCCAGATGTACAAGTGTTTCAGCCCGCCGTGTGTGAATTATATATATGTATACAGACTCCAGTGACTTGAATTAAATACTTTTAGTAGCTTTAGCGGTCAATTAATCGACACGTGAGTGTAGCCTCTGTTGTAACAAAAAAGGACCATGCGCTACACACCATGTAAGCTTAAGCGAATAGGGTTAATAATGGTATCAATTCCCCTATATAATTATATGCTGCCACCATCACAGGTTTACCTTGGGATTAATTAGATAACTCAAATGAATGTTAGATAAATGGTAAGGTTAGATAAATGAAACTTGAGTATAATTAAGAATAGTATAATAAAAGATATCTTAAGACTTATTCAGAAGTACACTAATATATTGATTGTATAAGTATTCGTATCAGTACGATTAATTCAAGTACAGTACAGTATGTTATATAGTCTGGTTATCACACACGGAGCTAACCTCTGACCCTTCGATGAGCGAGCTGGGGTCTCTCTTGTTTCTCCCCTCGCTCTCTGGATACCCACCTTATATTATGTTGGGTTACGCCCCTCTTTATGACGTAAAACCACTCATTATCATTCACGTGTACATCACGACCAATCCTAGTACTGTACCTGTCAATAATGATGTCATAAGGTGTGGCTTCCAACGTGACCTGTTCTGGGTAACTTTCCATCAGAGCGGTCACGTGTAACCAACTCTATTGTGAGATCTCGGGAATGCTGACTAGAAGCTGACGTCTACTTAAACCTCAGAATCTAGGCGCCCAGTACCACTTGCCTCCATCATATACAGTCGGTGTAAGAAATATTATGTTTACTAATATGAGTAGTTGTATTAAGGTTATAATAGTGAGATATACTTTAAATATGTATTCTAGTGTTAAGTAATTCATGGAGTAATATTTGGATATATTGGAGTATCTAACACTTATTATATATATTGCCAGCAGGGGCCAAATAACAGAACAATTAGCCATCAAAATAGACGGTAACTTAACCGCGAGCAATTGACCTAGTCTATGTAAACATGACGACTGTACGCTCGGATATTACATCCTTCCCCACGTTTACAGTTTCAATATTGGCTAGGTTAGGCTAGGTAACTAGGTTAAAATATATGGGCATAGCCTAGCCTCGGAGGCAGCATGTCACAAAAGTAATACAAAAACACTTATTGTGTTCTGCCGTACCGGTATGTCTGGTTATAGGCTTGGCCTAGTGGTGTAGAATACCTAATTTGGAATGAGTTATTATTATTATTATTAGTTGTGTTAGGCTACCGGGCATACGTCGTGTAAAGATACTAAGATACTAAATACTGTATACAGAATAGATGAGGCGTAATGCCTGTTTATAATTCTGGTCTAAATTTTATGGTCATCATATACTTTCCTTACTGCTTCCTCATTATGAGGTAGCCTATCTTACAAGTTTACACAAGTACTGTATATGTAGGTAACAAACACAAATTTTAGGGGTTATACTTTATTGGCCTATTATGGAAGCATATATCTTATCCTCTGCCAGTGCTTGTCCAGGTTGGTCTTGAAAATGTTGAGAGTGGGGCTGTCAACAACAGAAGCTGGTAGGGAATTCCAGTCATTGACTATACGCTGGCTGAATACATTTTGTCGGACACAAAGTCTTGAATTCTCCTTATAGATTTTCTGGCCGTTCCCTCGGGTGGATGCATCTTGAATGATGGTGAAGAATTTCCCTGGATCAAGCCTGTCCATACCATTTAGTATCTTGTAAACCTGGAGCATGTCCCCTCTCTTCCTACGATACTCCAGCGATGGCAAGTTCAGGGTCTCGAGTAATTTTTCATATGGTAGATCTCTTAACCCGGGAACTGCGGAAAGACTCTTAACCTGACAAGCGCGAAATAGACCTAGGGGCTAGGGTAGTTATTTGTGCATTTCTAGCCTTGGATTCTGACAGAATTCGTTATATTTACAATATAGAGCATTATTTGTTTTCGGTATGCTTTTATTTTACATATATGATGTATATATGAACCTTCAAGAGTGCTAAAATAAGTGGGAAAAGCATTTGGGTGGTGAAAAACTAAGATATTGGCCACCCGGTCATAATCTCAGGCGAGAGAGAGCCACAGGCAACCCTCC
>JBAKBP010019640.1:0-44260 GCA_037953745.1 Lithodes maja
ATGATTGAAAGGGTTAAAGTAAATATGTAAACTCATTCAATAATATACAAAATCCATGACATATGTTGAGTCACTTTCCTCTATAGCAGTGGTCAGCAACCCTTAACCCCTTTTGTACCGGCGACGTCTGTTGTATATGATTTCAGCTACATTTAGACGATTTCCTGAAGCTTGGGAATGATATATGGTAACTAAAAGGACTAATTGAGATATACTGTAGCATTCTAATGGGTAAACGTCGTTCCTAAGCTGAACAAAATCGTCTAATAGTTGCCAGAATATAATGAAAAGTAGATCACCGGTACAGAAGGGGTCAAAGCTAGAAGAGCCATTTTGTTTTTTAAGTTTAATAAACATGTACTGTCAGAGCCGCAATACAAAAAAATAGGTCTCGTAAACCAAAATCTAGCCTACAGTCCCTTGATTTTGGCCCTGCCACTCTTTCAACTCTGGGGGAGGCACTCGCTAAAGGCAGTTCTGCCTTTTGCCTCCCTCATATGCATAAAAAAAAAAAATCAGAAATAAGAGAATATACCATACTTCTGAACTAAACAAATTAAAGTTATATTGTTTATCATATACCTATAGATCTTTTCGAAGTTGAATACAAAAATCTAATGTTGCCTTGAATGTGTTATATGATGCCTTTGTTTTCAAGGAATAATTATTATTTCTGAAGCTTCTGGAGGCACACAAGTGTCCTGAAAGAGCCGCATGTGGCTCCTGAGCCGCAGGTTGCCAACCCCTGCTCTAGCCTTATATGGGAGACCCAGTAGGCTGTTGTCAAATTTGTCTGTTTTACTTATATATCTTGGGCGGGTGTTCATGTTGAGGGAGGGTCTTGGGCGGGTGTTCATGTTGAGGGAGGGTCTTGGGCGGGTGTTCATGTTGAGGGAGGGTCTTGGGCGGGTGTTCATGTTGAGGGAGGGTCTTGGGCGGGTGTTCATGTTGAGGGAGGGTCTTGGGCGGGTGTTCATGTTGAGGGAGGGTCTTGGGCGGGTGTTCATGTTGAGGGAGGGTCTTGGGCGGGTGTTCATGTTGAGGGAGGGTCTTGGGCGGGTGTTCATGTTGAGGGAGGGTCTTGGGCGGGTGTTCATGTTGAGGGAGGGTCTTGGGCGGGTGTTCATGTTGAGGGAGGGTCTTGGGCGGGTGTTCATGTTGAGGGAGGGTCTTGGGCGGGTGTTCATGTTGAGGGAGGGTCTTGGGCGGGTGTTCATGTTGAGGGAGGGTCTTGGGTGGGTGTTCATGTTGAGGGAGGGTCTTGGGCGGGTGTTCATGTTGAGGGAGGGTCTTGGGCGGGTGTTCATGTTGAGGGAGGGTCTTGGGCGGGTGTTCATGTTGAGGGAGGGTCTTGGGCGGGTGTTCATGTTGAGGGAGGGTCTTGGGCGGGTGTTCATGTTGAGGGAGGGTCTTGGGCGGGTGTTCATGTTGAGGGAGGGTCTTGGGCGGGTGTTCATGTTGAGGGAGGGTCTTGGGCGGGTGTTCATGTTGAGGGAGGGTCTTGGGCGGGTGTTTTTATAAGCTTGATGGAGGTCTACGGAGGAAACAAAACACAAATAGTAATAAATACATAAATGAGCAAATAAATACGCCCATCCCCCCAAGAGTCTAACACCGACAAATGCCATTACCGGGAATTGTTTGGGCGAGTCAGAATGGAAGGGAAATAAGAAAATAAAAGTATAAATGTACAGTCGTAAGCAGTAATTCGGGTAGAACCATTGGGATTTTTGAACCGTTAAGGAAATTTCAGGGATTTTTTCTGGCCCCCTTTCTCCCTTGTGTTTAGCCCAGTGTTTTTTAGATTTTAAGACGTTCGCCCCATTAGTTTGGGGATTTAAATAACTTTCACTCCAATTCTGTCAATTTTAAAACCTTTCGTGCCATTTAAGTGTCGATTTTTTTCTGGCGAGCGATAACGACCCTGTAATATAGTGGTAATCGGCCTTCGGCCAGGACATTTTTTTCTATCGAAGGTCGAGGGAGGAACCAAAAAAGAAAAACAAATATATAAGTTTAATAAATAGGGCCATCCCCTTAAATAGGGCCATCCCCTTAAATAGGGCCATCCCCTTAAATAGGGCCATCCCCTTAAAGCCAATTTGGAAAGTTTTGTGGGCTATGATGCATCATTGCATTGTCTTTACTGTCTGCAATACTGAGTCAAAGGAGTGAGAAGCATTAGTTAATGGGTGTGGTAGTACGTCCTAGCATGTAAATCATGTTCGCAACCAGTCGTGGGAAACATCGGCGACATATACAGACTAATAAACACACACAATGAAGCTATTTCAACAGTTTTCTCTATCTACAACACCCCTTCTCTGTTATCTACAACACCCCTTCTCTGTTATCTACAACACCCCTTCTCTGTTATCTACAACACACCTTCTCTGTTATCTACAACACTCCTTCTCTGTTATCTACAACACTCCTTCTCTGTTATCTACACTTTCCCAGTCGTACGGTCCTAGTGTACTAGCTGATGGCGTAATGGGATTCCAAATGTAAGAGTAGCATTTAGTTTTCAAGACCATAACTTGAATTTGGCTGAATCTTTTCGTCCTTAGAAGTGAGGCTCACTAGAGGTAACTTTACACGTTGTCCTGTTTTATTTAGAATATAAATGGGCTGGCATTATTCTCCTTTATACCTCGCCACATTTATCAAGCAAACCACAACCATTTATGCAAGTAATTTAGTTCAGTCCAAGGTGTATGGTGGCGATAATAAATCCTGTCTCAGCTGTCATTACGTTTGGCTCGTTCTGTGCTGTATTAATGCCTGTCAGATGTTGAATAGGGTGAGTAAATGTAGCAATATGGTTGTATATCTCACTCAAAAAGAAAAATATAATGTGTAAATATTGTTGATACCCATTATTGATCAAAACATAATTGGTGCCGATACATCACTTATTAGGCCGACTGGACCTGCATATATTATTTTGTTTTTCCTCACCGAAACTCAAGTACCGAAAACAAGTGACAACAATCCCTTCTATGTCTTCCCGTACAGTACTTCCTCCATATGTGTACACCAAACTAAAACAAGTGACAACAATCCCTTCTATGTCTTCCTGCACAGTACTTCCTCCATATGTGTACACCAAACTAAAACAAGTGACAACAATCCCTTCTATGTCTTCCTGTACAGTACTTCCTCCATATGTGTACACCAAACTAAAACAAGTGACAACAATCCCTTCTATGTCTTCCTGCACAGTACTTCCTCCTTATGTGTACACCAAACTAAAACAAGTGACAACAATCCCTTCTATGTCTTCCTTCCTGCACAGTACTTCCTCCATATGTGTACACCAAACTAAAACAAGTGACAACAATCCCTTCTATGTCTTCCTGCACAGTACTTCCTCCTTATGTGTACACCAAACTAAAACAAGTGACAACAATCCCTTCTATGTCTCCCTGTACAGTACTTCCGCCTTATGTGTACACCAAACTAAAACAAGTGACAACAATCCCTTTATGTCTTCCCGTACAGTACTTCCTCCATATGTGTACACCAAACTAAAACAAGTGACAACAATCCCTTCTATGTCTTCCCGTAGAGTACTTCCTCCATATGTGTACACCAAACTAAAACAAGTTACAACAATCCCTTCTATGTCTTCCCGTACAGTACTTCCTCCATATGTGTACACCAAACTAAAACAAGTGACAACAATCCCTTCTATGTCTTCCTGTACAGTACTTCCTCCATATGTGTACACCAAACTAAAACAAGTGACAACAATCCCTTCTATGTCATCCTGCACAGTACTTCCTCCTTATGTGTACACCAAACTAAAACAAGTGACAACAATCCCTTCTATGTCTTCCTTCCTGCACAGTACTTCCTCCATATGTGTACACCAAACTAAAACAAGTGACAACAATCCCTTCTATGTCTTCCTGCACAGTACTTCCTCCTTATGTGTACACCAAACTAAAACAAGTGACAACAATCCCTTCTATGTCTCCCTGTACAGTACTTCCGCCTTATGTGTACACCAAACTAAAACAAGTGACAACAATCCCTTTATGTCTTCCCGTACAGTACTTCCTCCATATGTGTACACCAAACTAAAACAAGTGACAACAATCCCTTCTATGTCTTCCCGTACAGTACTTCCTCCATATGTGTACACCAAACTAAAACAAGTTACAACAATCCCTTCTATGTCTTCCCGTACAGTACTTCCTCCATATGTGTACACCAAACTAAAACAAGTGACAACAATCCCTTCTATGTCTTCCTGTACAGTACTTCCTCCATATGTGTACACAAAACTAAAACAAGTGACAACAATCCCTTCTATGTCTTCCTGCACAGTACTTCCTCCTTATGTGTACACCAAACTAAAACAAGTGACAACAATCCCTTCTATGTCTTCCTTCCTGCACAGTACTTCCTCCATATGTGTACACCAAACTAAAACAAGTGACAACAATCCCTTCTATGTCTTCCTGCACAGTACTTCCTCCTTATGTGTACACCAAACTAAAACAAGTGACAACAATCCCTTTTATGTCTCCCTGTACAGTACTTCCGCCTTATGTGTACACCAAACTAAAACAAGTGACAACAATCCCTTTATGTCTTCCCGTACAGTA
The DNA here is from genome assembly GCA_037953745.1 of Lithodes maja. Lineage (NCBI taxonomy): Eukaryota > Metazoa > Arthropoda > Malacostraca > Decapoda > Lithodidae > Lithodes > Lithodes maja. The sequence goes on from JBAKBP010019640.1 coordinate 4,617, forward strand.
CTTCCTCCATATGTGTACACCAAACTAAAACAAGTGACAACAATCCCTTCTATGTCTTCCCGTACAGTACTTCCTCCATATGTGTACACCAAACTAAAACAAGTTACAACAATCCCTTCTATGTCTTCCCGTACAGTACTTCCTCCATATGTGTACACCAAACTAAAACAAGTGACAACAATCCCTTCTATGTCTTCCTGTACAGTACTTCCGCCTTATGTGTACACCAAACTAAAACAAGTGACAACAATCCCTTCTATGTCTTCCCGTACAGTACTTCCTCCATATGTGTACACCAAACTAAAACAAGTGACAACAATCCCTTCTATGTCTTCCTGCACAGTACTTCCTCCATATGTGTACACCAAACTAAAACAAGTGACAACAATCCCTTCTATGTCTTCCTGCACAGTACTTCCTCCATATGTGTACACCAAACTAAAACAAGTGACAACAATCCCTTCTATGTCTTCCCGTACAGTACTTCCTCCATATGTGTACACCAAACTAAAACAAGTGACAACAATCCCTTCTATGTCTTCCTGCACAGTACTTCCTCCATATGTGTACACCAAACTAAAACAAGTGACAACAATCCCTTCTATGTCTTCCTGCACAGTACTTCCTCCAACTTTCCTGTCATTCTCTTACTAAATATTTCTGTGCTGTCTATCTTTCCCCTAACTCTACCAACTTTCCCAAATTCTTTGACTATCTAAACTCTACAGTGGAACACATTCTATCCATTACTCCTTTCTCAGAAATCTCCATCTTAGGAGATTTCAACGTTCACCACCGCCAATGGCTCTCCTCTCACACTACTGATCCACTTGGTGAACAAGCCTACGTCTTTTCTATCCTAAATGACCTAGAGCAGTTAGTTCAGCAACCCACCCGTATCCTGCATCGCATCGGAGATCGGCTCAACATTCTTGACCTGTTTCTAACTTCTAACCCTTCTTCTTATACTGTCGATCTGTTCTCTCCTTTGGGCTCCTCCGACCATAAACTTATCTCTGTCACCTGTCCTATATCTCCAGTACGGCCACCCGATCCTCCTAGCCGGCGGCGCTTGTGGCACTTTGGTGCTGCCGACTGGGAGGCTCTTCGGCAGTACTTCTTTGATTTCCCATGGAATGATTTCTGCTTCCGTGGCCGAGGACCCTCGGAGAGTGCTGAACGCATTACCGAGGTAATCCTATCGGGCATGGAAGCATACATTCCATTCTCTTTCTCTCAGTCTAATGCTAAAAAATCTTGGTTTACTCACACCTCTTCTACTGCTGTCCACAATAAGGAGGAAGCATTCAAACAGTTCCGACGCCTTAAAACTCAAGACTCTCATTCTTCATATGTTTCTGCCCGGAATCAAGCCAAATCTGTTCTTCGACTTGCCAAACACTCTTTCATCAATAATAAATGCACTGAACTATCCAACTCTAGCTCTTCCCAAGCTTTCTGGCATCTAGCCAAAAACCTCTCCAACAATTTCTCTTCCTTGTCTTTCCCTCCCCTTTCCCACTCTGATGGCACAACCATCACTTCTTCCTCTGACAAAGCTAAACTCTTCGCTCAAACTTTTGCTAGAAACTCCACCTTGGATGATTCCGGTGCTATTCCTCCCTCTCCGCCCTCCTCTCTCTTACTTATGCCTAATATCCTAATCTCTTCAAAAGATGTACTTTCTACCCTCTCTGGGCTTAACACAAATAAGGTGTACGGTCCGGACGGTGTTCCTCCTGTTGTTCTCAAAAACTGTGCTTCCGTGCTGACTCCCTGCCTAGGCAAACTCTTTCGTCTCTGTCTATCCTCTAACGTCTTCCCTTCATGCTGGAAGTTTGCTCACATTCAACCTGTCCCAAAGGAGGGTGACCGCTCTCAACCCTCCAACTATCGTCCAATGCTCTCATTTCTTGTCTTTCTAAAGTTTTTGAAACTATTCTTGCTTCCAAATTTCTTAAGCATTTCTCTTCTCATAATATGCTCTCAGATCGCCAGTATGGCTTCCTTAAGGGTCGCTCTACTGGTGATCTTCTTTCATATCTTACTAACTCTTGGTCATCCTCCTTTCGGGACTTCGGTGAGACTTTTTCTATTGCACTAGACATATCGAAAGCCTTCGATAGAGTCTGGCATAAATCTTTAATTTCTAAACTACCCTCCTTCGGTTTCTATCCCTCCATCTGTGCCTTTGTCTCAAATTTCCTTTCCGGCCGTTCCATAGCCGCGGTTGTGGACGGCCATTGTTCACTTCCTCACCCTATAAACTCCGGTGATCCTCAGGGCTCTGTCCTATCTCCTATTTTCTTTCTAATTTATATAAATGATCTCCTTAACTGTACCTTAATTCCCATCCATTCATACGCAGACGACTCAACCTTACACTACTCCATTACTTTTTCAGAACGCCCCAGCCAGCAATCCCTCAACGACAAACGTAATGAAGCCATACAACTCTTAAATTCTGATCGAAATACTATTTCCAATTGGGGCAGAGAAAACCTTGTTAACTTTAATGCTTCCAAAACCCAATTTCTCCATCTATCTACCCGTCAGGATCTCCCAGCGGACTATCCCTTATTCTTCAACAATACAAAAATCAACCCTTCATCTTCTCTCAATATTCTTGGTGTCTCTTTTTCTGCTGCTCTCATTTGGAAGGACCATATTACCAGTCTTGCCAAGGCAGCCTCCCAGAAGCTGGGTGTGCTCAACCGCCTTAGGGGGTTCTTTTCCCCTGCACAGCTTCTTGCTCTGTACAGGGGCATAGTGCGCCCTTGTATTGAGTATTGTTCACATGTGTGGGGAGGTTCCTCTCACACCGCTCTCCTACAAGGTTGAAAGTAAGGCCTTTCGTATCATTAACTCACGTCCACTCACCAACTCTCTGCAATCTCTCTCTCTCCGCCGCAATGTTGCATATCTCTCGCTATTCTATTGCTACTATAATAATCAGTGTTCCTCAGAGCTATCCCAGTGCACACCACCTCCTTTACGTAAGGCACGTGGTACCCGTCTTGCAACACAATCCCACCCCTACTCTGTGCAACTCTCCAACCCAAGAGTGAAACGTTACTCTCAAACTTTCTTCTACTCAACAGCTGAGCTCTGGAACTCTCTCCCAGAATCAGTTTTTCCCGCTTCCTATGACTTAAATTGCTTCAAACTCCGTGTGTCCAGGAATTTTGGCTCGAACGTCCCTTGATTTTGGCCCTGTCACTCTTTCAACTATGGGGGAGGCACTCGCTATAGGCAGTTATGCCTTTTGCCTCCCTCAATCACATAGAAAAAAAATAAAATATGTGTACACCAAACTAAAACAAGTGACAACAATCCCTTCTATGTCTTCCTGCACAGTACTTCCGCCTTATGTGTACACCAAACTAAAACAAGTGACAACAATCCCTTCTATGTCTTCCTGCACAGTACTTCCTCCATATGTGTACACCAAACTAAAACAAGTGACAACAATCCCTTCTATGTCTTCCCGTACAGTACTTCCTCCATATGTGTACACCAAACTAAAACAAGTGACAACAATCCCTTCTATGTCTTCCTGCACAGTACTTCCTCCATATGTGTACACCAAACTAAAACAAGTGACAACAATCCCTTCTATGTCTTCCTGCACAGTACTTCCTCCATATATGTACACCAAACTAAAACAAGTGACAACAATCCCTTCTATGTCTTCCCGTACAGTACTTCCTCCATATGTGTACACCAAACTAAAACAAGTGACAACAATCCCTTCTATGTCTTCCTGCACAGTACTTCCGCCTTATGTGTACACCAAACTAAAACAAGTGACAACAATCCCTTCTATGTCTTCCTGCACAGTACTTCCTCCATATGTGTACACCAAACTAAAACAAGTGACAACAATCCCTTCTATGTCTTCCTGCACAGTACTTCCTCCATATGTGTACACCAAACTAAAACAAGTGACAACAATCCCTTCTATGTCTTCCTGCACAGTACTTCCTCCTTATGTGTACACCAAACTAAAACAAGTGACAACAACCCCTTCTATGTCTTCCTGCGCAGTACTTCCTCCATATGTGTACACCAAACTAAAACAAGTGACAACAATCCCTTCTATGTCTTCCTGCACAGTACTTCCTCCATATGTGTACACCAAACTCACTTGCTCTCGTATTCCCGACTTTATCTCCTCTTTATTCTAAATTCACGTGCTCAAGCTTTCCTATGTCTCAAACTAAATGTATATTTGTGCTGTGTATCTCTCCTCTCATTCTACAGATTCAATTCTTAAGTGGAACACATCCTATCAACTTCTGTTTTCTTAGAAATTTCCAGCCAATGGCTGTCCTTTCATTTCACTGACCAATTTGGTGAACAATCCTTCTTCGAACAGTTAGTTCAGCATCCTCCTCGTATTTCTCACCGCCTTGGAGATCGGTCCAGCATCGTAATATATTTATAATATCTATTTCTTCTGCTTAAACTGTGAATTGGTTCTCTCTGTTGCGCTCCTCCTATCGTAACCTCAGCTGTTACCTGGCCAATCTCTCCAGTGCAACCATCAGCTTCTTTTAGTAGGCGGCACTTTAGGCACTTCAGCGTTGGGAGGCTCTTCGGCAGTACTAATTTGATTTCCTTTACAGTTATTTTTTTTTCCGTGACCGGGGAACCTTGGAGTGTGCTGAACGTATTACTGAGGTAATCATCTCTTTGGTGAAGGCATATTTTTATTTTTATTTTCGCAATCTAATGCAAAGTAAATTTGGTACACTTGTTCTACTGCTGTCTGCAATAAGGAGGAAACATTCAGAACATATCGACGCCTTCAAACTCCAAAATCTCTGATCTTTTACGAAAGGGTAGAGTCAGAAGCATTTCGTTTCATCAACTCACCTCCTCCTGCAAATTATCTCCTATCTCTCTCTATTTGTAGCAATGTTGCATTTTGCTATTACAACTATAGAGGCACTCGGTAGAGCGCATACCTCCACCTTCGCTGGCTTTGTCACAACAAACTTAAATACACAACAATGGAACCCATATGACATAGAATAAGAAGCTCATTATGCACGGATTGTCTCCTAAATTGAATTATTTTGTTTCTGGCCGAACATCTTCTCAGCCCACCAAATTATATAATAATCGGTTCATTGTAACTTTGTGAGATATCTTGTTTACAGAGAAACACAGACAAACGTATTGTGTACAGATCACCTCCTAAATCCAATCCGTCCATCAAATTTCGTGATAAACGGTTCATAACTTTGTAAGATATCTTGTTTACACACAGACAAACTGACAGATAAACAAACAAAGGCAAAACAAATAACTCTGTCCAACTTTGTTGGCGAAGGTAATAATCAATGTTCAGATCTTTCTCAGTAAAAATCTCCGTTATAGAGAGTGGTGGCACCCGCCATTCAACAAAATCCGACCTCAATTCTGCCCAATTCTGTAACCTAAGAGTGATCCGATTTTCCCAGTATTTCTCTCACTCAACAAGTAAACTCTGGCCACTCTCTACAGACAACTCACCTTTCTGTGTCCTTCTTACACATAGAAATAATAAATACGCTCCAACAAAACATAAGGGTTAATGGGTTGTTTTTCTGGTCCCCCTTCTTCCTCATGTTAAGCTTTCAGATTTTATGACGTTCGGCTCATAAGTTTGGCGATTTTAAATCTTTCTCCTCATTTCTTTTTAAATATTTAGACTTTTTGTGTCATTTAGGTGTCTAATTTCTCCTGGCGAGCAATAGCGATCCTGTAATTTAAGAGGAACCGGCCGAAGGCCGTGACATTCTGCTATAAAAAAAAAAAAAAAAAATCTTGAAGATGGGTCTCGGGAGGTGTTATGGTTAAGCTTGATGGAGGAAACTAAAAAAATTATAAAAATATATATACAAATTAGCAAATATATACGCTAGGGTTACAGACGACAATTATACTACCTAGACTCACTACCCGCGCACGTTTTTTTTTTTTTTTTTTTTTTTTTTTCTATTTTCCAACTTACTTCCTCTCGGGCATAGGCTGAGAGCCTTAACATTCACCGTTTTACAATGAACAGTGAAGCCCGTAAGGTCTTGTTCCAGTCTAGGGAGTGAGACATGTGAAGCACGTAGAGTACAACGAGCACCTGCCATCTTGCCTTCACATGAGGCACGGTGCTCACTCATGGCCCGAAATGACCCCATCTCTGATGGCCACCTCGTTCCCGTGCTTCACTGTCTCACCCCCTACACTCGGACTCTCACACTTACACACACACAACACCACCTGTTGAGCAGATAACTCACCAGGCATTGCACCCCTATAGCATATTTTGAATATGGGAATATTCATACAGTGCTATTTAATCAGGGAACAATGAGGGTATTTTATTGACGTTTCGGTGGGCTTGTGGTAATCCACTGATACTAAGTACAGCACAAATTCCATCCCAATAATATCTTCCCATTGATACATCAGGATTTGAACCCGGGACCTTTGGATTACCAGGCCAGTGGCAAGACCACTCCACCACACCTCCCCTATTACGGTACATTAGTTTATTAGCCAGACACCTAATGATAAGTGACAATCACGTTGATGGTGGTAATTGTGGCCCTGGTAGATGTGAATGAGGCGTGTTTGGTGGTATTTGTGGCCCTGGTGGATGTGAATGAGGCATGTTTGGTGGTATTTGTGTCCCTGGTAGATGTGAATGAGGCGTGTTTGGTGGTATTTGTGTCCCTGGTGGATGTGAATGAGGCGTGTTTGGTGGTATTTGTGTCCCTGGTGGATGTGAATGAGGCGTGTTTGGTGGTATTTGTGTCCCTGGTAGATGTGAATGAGGCGTGTTTGGTGGTATTTGTGGCCCTGGTGGATGTGAATGAGGCGTGTTTGGTGGTATTTGTGTCCCTGGTAGATGTGAATGAGGCGTGTTTGGTGGTATTTGTGGCCCTGGTGGATGTGAATGAGGCGTGTTTGGTGGTATTTGTGTCCCTGGTGGATGTGAATGAGGCGTGTTTGGTGGTATTTGTGTCCCTGGTGGATGTGAATGAGGCGTGTTTGGTGGTATTTGTGTCCCTGGTGGATGTGAATGAGGCGTGTTTGGTGGTATTTGTGGCCCTGGTGGATGTGAATGAGGCGTGTTTGGTGGTATTTGTGTCCCTGGTGGATGTGAATGAGGCGTGTTTGGTGGTATTTGTGTCCCTGGTAGATGTGAATGAGGCGTGTTTGGTGGTATTTGTGTCCCTGGTGGATGTGAATGAGGCATGTTTGGTGGTATTTGTGTCCCTGGTGGATGTGAATGAGGCATGTTTGGTGGTATTTGTGTCCCTGGTGGATGTGAATGAGGCATGTTTGGTGGTATCTGTGACCCTGGTGGATGTGAATGAGGCGTGTTTGGTGGTATTTGTGTCCCTGGTGGATGTGAATGAGGCGTGTTTGGTGGTATTTGTGTCCCTGGTAGATGTGAATGAGGCATGTTTGGTGGTATTTGTGTCCCTGGTGGATGTGAATGAGGCATGTTTGGTGGTATCTGTGGCCCTGGTGGATGTGAATGAGGCGTGTTTGGTGGTATTTGTGTCCCTGGTGGATGTGAATGAGGTGTGTTTGGATCTCATCCAGTTAATGGCCGTAATCATTATTTTCTACGGATGGCTTCGGGTCATATAATACAGGCTATTTCCTGCCTCGTTGTTGACTATTAAATTGTGTATTCCTTCCAAAAAGATTACTGCAGTATGTTTTCCTCTATACCCATAATAATTGCGTCCAGACCAGACCAGATGGCTGAAGTAAAGTAGGAAAGAAGAGCAATTGGACAGAGGAAGAACAAGTGGAGAAATGAGAAGTACAGTAGAAGACTGAAAGTTCTCAGGCTCAACCAAGTTATTGCGTGTTTTTGTGTAACCCCTTGTGTACAGGTGACGTCATTAATATTTGATGTTAGCTATATTTGCACGATGCTGTGCCGTTTAGGAAGGATCTGTGGCAGTAAAAGGGGTTAAGTGAGATTGTTCGAAGCCTGTTAATTGCTGAAGGCCATTTTCAAACTGAATACAATCGTTTAATAGTATGCAGAATAAGGTTAAAAAGACAAGAAGGGGCTAAATGATTGTATCACTTGTATACGGTGACGCATTCTACCTATAGATTTGGTTAATATATACGATTTGTTCAGCCTAGGAGAGACGTCTCTTGTACAAGGGGCTTAGTTAACACTATATTATCCCACATCTTGGGAGTTGTTCTGATTTTTTTTTTTTTTTTATTAATTACTCTCTCTCTCTCTCAGTTAGCGCGTGACAGAGGTCTTACCCGTCTACCTGATAGCGATAATTACTAGTGAATGAGGGTGATTAACACAGTAATTCATGGCGTGCGTGTTGCTTCATGGGGGAGTGGGTGTGTATATGTGTGTATGTATGTGTGTGTGTATTTATGTATGAATGTATGTATGTGTCTGTGTGTGTATATTTTTTCTTTTCTATGTGAGTGAGGGAGGCAAAAGGCAGAACTGCCTATAGCGGGTGCCTCCCCCAAAGTTGAAAGAGTGACAGGGCCAAAATCAAGGGACGTTCGAGCCAAAATGCCTGGACACACAGAGTTTGAAGCAATTTAAGTCATAGGAAGAGGGAAAGACTGATTCTGGGAGAGAGTTCCAGAGCTCAGCAGTTGAATAGAAAAAAGACTGAGAGTAACGTTTCACGTTTGGGTTGCAGAGTTGCACAGAGTAGGGGTGGGATTATGTTGCAAGACGGGTAGCACGTGCCCTACGTAAAGGAGGTGATATACACTGGGAAAGCTCTGAGGAACAATGATTATTGTAGTAGCGATAGAATAGCGAGAGAGATGCAACATTGCGGCGAAGAGAGAGAGATTGCAGAGAGTTGGTGAGTGGACGGGAGTTAATGATACGAAAGGCCTTCCTTTCAATTTTGTCTAGGAGAGCGGTGTGAGAGGAACCTCCCCACACATGTGAACAATACTCAATACAAGGACGCACTATGCCCCTGTACAGAGCAAGAAGCTGTGCAGGGGTAAAGAACCCCCTAAAGCGGTTGAGCATGCCCAGCTTCTGGGAGGCTGCCTTAGCAAGACTGGTAATATGGTCCTTCCAACTATGAACAGAAGAAAAAGAGACACCAAGAATATTGAGAGAAGATGAAGGATTAATTTTTGTATTGTTGAAGAGTAAGGGATAGTCCGCAGGGAGTTCCTAACGGGTAGATAGATGGAGAAATTGGGTTTTGGAAGCATTAAAGGTAACAAGGTTTTCTCTGCCCCAATTGGAGATAGTAGTTGGATCAGAATTTACGTTTTCTATGGCTTCATTCCGTTTGTCGTTGAGGAATTGCTGGCTTGGGCGTTCTGAAAAACTAATGGAGTAGTGTAAGGTTGAGTTGTCTGCGTATGAATGGATGGGAGTTGAGGTACAGTTGAGAAGATCATTTATAAATATTAGAAAGAGAATAGGAGAAAGGACAGAGCCCTGAGGAACACCGGAGTTTATAGGGTGAGGAAGTGAGCGATGGCCGTCCAAAAATGCAGCTATGGAACGGCCGGAGAGGAAATTAGAGACAAAGGCACAGATGGAGGGATAGAAACCGAAGGAGGGTAGTTTAGAAATTAAAGATTTGTGCCAGACTCTATCGAAGGCTTTTGATATGTCTAGTGCAATAGAAAAAGTCTCACCGAAGTCCCGAAATAGCCGGGGATCCAGCACCAGAAATTTTCGATGAACCTGACACCACTTAATACACTCGGCAGACCTCATTTTTTTATTTCTTTGATGCCTCTAGTTCAATAATCAAGAGGCCTGCTCGGTCGTTTCTCTTGCGAAACTTCTCAAATCTCCACTTGAACATGGGCACCCCGCTAAAATCAGACCCAGCGAAGGCTAACAATGTGATATACGTTTTGACCTATATCTCAGCTTATAGGACACCTAGGAACTTCATTTTTGTGTCTAAACATGTACAATGACATATTCTATTCAAATATAATTAAATTAAAACAGTAAGCCTACCAACCGCCATGGAAAATCAAAATATCCGTTGCCGAAATTGATTTATTCCTGTAAAACTATAAAAACTTTCTTTATTTAAGTTCTTCATAAGGGCATTATCATGAAAACATATTTCAAACAACTAAAAAGCAATAAAATATGATTCTTTGTGGAGTTAGCATACAAGCTTTGTAAAGTTTCCATCCAATTATCTCACAAAATTATGAAAGACGTCCGATCAAGAATAACCACTCTCCGGCATATTCTCTTTAAGTGCAGAATTGACTCGTGATTTGTTATCGGAACTCTAGAATGATATCAAGTATATAATGATACACTGGTATATACACATATATATATATATATATATATATATATATATATATATATATATATATATATATATATATATATATATATATATATATATATATATATATATATATATATATATATATATATATATATATATATATATATATATATATATATGTATAAACTATTACCTTTACAGGCATGATGGCAAGGAAGACGTGATGGCTGATTTGAAGAAGAGGAAGCGCTGTAGCACCAAGTATAATGAATGCATCATCTGTCAGAAAACTTCACAAGAAAACCTACAAAATGTGACTGCAATTGGACTACCAGCTTTGAAATATGCATTATCTATGAGATATGACAATGTGGCACTTAGGTTGCAAGAAGATGTTTTTGAGGGAAATGAATCATTCCTTGAGAAAAATCCTCGTTATCATGCAAAGTGTCGGAATTCATATACAAACAAAAAGACAGTTGCTCAAAAAACAGCAGCTACAGCAAATGAAACAGAATCATCACCGAGTGATCAGAACAGTGAAGATCCTGTTAGGACTCTCCGTGGAAGTACATCCCCTGTTGACTTTAGAAACGAATGCTTTATATGTGGCAAACAAAGGGATAAAAAGGGTGATCATAAATTGCTCTTGGTAACGACAATTGACAGACAAAATTCCATTTGGAAGAAGGCCAAAGAACTAGGTGATACCAGAATGTTACATATAATACAAGGATATGCGGACCAGTGTGTTGACATGATTGCCAGTGATTTTAGCTACCATAGGATCTGTCTTCTACAGTACATTAACAACACTGGAGGTAAATGCAAAGAAAAAAAAGTGTCATAAGAGTTTACAATGGTTCACTTCATATATAGATAACAGAATATCACAAGATCCAGATGATATAATTTTGCTTAGTGAATTACGAAATGAATACAGAAACTGGATGCTAGAGAATGGTATCATGGATCTATCTTCATGTCGAACATCAGTCATAAAACAAATGTTAGAAGAATACTACGAGAAAAATGGCGGTAACATCATCATTGTACAACAAACTGGAAAATCTTCTATTATCTGCTCTTCCCACCTAACAGTTGGCTATGTTATCTCAAAATTAGCAATCATCAAGAAACAGGAAATGGATCCCTATGTACAGGAGCATGACGAATCATGGCCAGTTGAAGTGGACAGAGAAAAAAACATAACCCTTTACCATGCTGCAAAGATAATTCAAGCTGATCTGAAGAAAAACGCATCTGATATCAGAAGGCAGTTACAAGCAGGGGAATATGAAACTCTCTCTTCCTTGAACTTAACTTATGATGAAGCATTAAAGATTATACTTAGTTCTCTATACAACCTGGTAGCCTGGATAACAACAAAGTCATCGGCTGAGCTCGGTGAACCAGAATGTCGTGTTGACCTGAATGATAGTGATCTAGAAAAAACAGTGAATCTATGTCAGGATATAAGTGAATCTATGTCAGGATATAAGTGAATCTATGTCAGGATATAAGTGCAGTGAATCTATGTCAGGATATAAGTGAATCTATGTCAGGATATAAGTGAATCTATGTCAGGATATAAGTGAATCTATGTCAGGATATAAGTGAATCTATGTCAGGATATAAGTGAATCTATGTCAGGATATAAGTGCATCTATGTCAGGATATAAGTGCAGTGAATCTATGTCAGGATATAAGTGAATCTATGTCAGGATATAAGTGAATCTATGTCAGGATATAAGTGAATCTATGTCAGGATATAAGTGAATCTATGTCAGGATATAAGTGAATCTATGTCAGGATATAAGTGAATCTATGTCAGGATATAAGTGCATCTATGTCAGGATATAAGTGCAGTGAATCTATGTCAGGATATAAGTGAATCTATGTCAGGATATAAGTGAATCTATGTCAGGATATAAGTGAATCTATGTCAGGATATAAGTGCAGCAGTTACCGATATACCCACTCCAAAACACATAGGAACTGCATTGTATATTCTCAAGCAAACCAGAAGTAAAGCAGTTGTTACACTGTTGAATAGATTTGGAAACTGTATTGGCTACCAGGATGCTCAACGATACATAACTGCTATGGCCCAGAAAACTGAAGAAGATGAACCGAGTATCTTTATTCCTGCCAATCTGAAGCATGGCTTATTTACCCAGTTTGCTATTGACAACCTTGACTTCAGAGAAAATACACAGGATGGGACAACAATGCATGGTACCACTCACAACATATATCAACATCCAAGTGACTCAGATTCTGAACACAAATCTCCCTTATCTTTACCATTGTCAAAGAAGCCCAGAAAAGCAACATGCACTGAAAGCCTTCACATCTTCCAGACAAAGGAAAGTGGCCTAACTTTACAAGACCGTCAAAGGAGTCGTTCACTGAGAGGTGTTAAGCTTGATCAGACGCCCCAACCATCTAGTCTATTAGGTAAATACAGTATACCACTTACATTATTGTTTATTTTTATAATATAACTTTTGTTGACACACAAGTGAATTACATGCAATGGCACCCAAGCTTAGCAGGCAAACAAAATCTCAACTACTAGTTGTTGTTGTTGTTGTTGTTGTTCCCCAAGCTGCCTGGCCGAACAGCCCCGAAGCCCAGAGCAAAGCCAAGGCCACAACCGAGCGCCCCGACAGAACCCTCCCTGCTTACCACAATAAAGCCTGGGTGACCGAAGCCACTCCATGGCGGGGAGCTGAGGAGGGTGCGGAAATGCCAGGGAAACCAAAGCCCCACCCAGGGCCCTGTGCCCCTCAGCAATTATGAAGAGAAAGTTAAGGGGCAAAGGAAAAACTACTAGTTACTGCAAGTGTATAACATTTTATGATAAATATACAATTTTAACTATTTTTCTGAACGAGTATGTGTACACACTCACACTTAAGTCGTGGACCTAACTGATCCCATCAAATGCATAGACTAGTTAAGGAATCAATGATGAAATTGGATTAAGTTTGAGATAGCTTCGAAAACTTAAGGTTACAAATTAAATTCCAGAGTGTACCTCATAGCTATCCCCATGACCAATCATATTGTGTATCACATTTTGTTTAGTCTATACTTGTTCCTACAAAACTTCCCTTTTTTACAGGTGATCTCACTGTTGCGTGGCAGCTTTCACAGAGAGAAGTTCTCCAGCAGGATGGTCAGTCACATCTCGTCACTTGGAACACTTTCCATGATGTATTCAGTGAAGATATACAACCTCAGACAATTATAGGATATGGTCCATTTTCCCCTGATTCCCCTACAAAACCAGATGTTGTTGAAGCTTCTCTTGAATACTGCATAGGAATTTCAGAAAAACTAGGCCAAGAGCACTGTGTTCTTACTTGTGACCAGGCAATTTACAAGATCACCCTAGGGTTTAAGAAGAAGAAACCTGAAAAATACAAGCATCTCATCTTACGTATGGGTGGCTTCCATATTGCCAATAACTACTTAGGTGTAGTTTTCCGCCTTTTCAAATCTTCTGGCATAGAAATTGTTCTTGTTGAAGCTGGTGTGTGTAGGTCTGGAACAATGAACAAAATTATGTCTGGCAAAGATTATTATGGAATGCTTCGGTGTCATAGTCTGATGTTGTCGGCAATGCTGGAGCTTTACTGGGAAGCATTTTTGACATGGAAAATTGATCAGTCTGAAGAAAATCAGGATGAAATATCTGCCATGGCAGCAGTTTTTCAAAACATAGCTGATGCCGTCGCAATCAAGGATCAAGATGCAGCTTTCAGAGCTCTAACTCATTTACTTGAACATCAAGAAAGGACGACACAAATGCTGGCCGATTTTGAAGAAACCTTTCGAAGTATCCTACAGCGAAGCTCTGGCTTATGTACATAAAAATGGTTTTCATACTGAAAAGATTCATTGCAGCAGAAAGAGGAGGGAAATGGCTTCAACATCTTGCAGAACTAAAGAACATGCTACCGTATATGGTGTCAGCAGGGCACAAAGTATGTTGCCTGCATTCCTCATTACCTCAATCACATGGAAGATCTACCAGCCCCTGTCAGAAATGCGTTTGAACAAGGAAAATTCACAGTACATGAAACAAGAGGCAAATTCAATGAAGTGTGGACAGACATGGCCCTCGAACAAACATACAACTGTGAGGCCAAGACACAGCTATTTAAAGGAATAAGTTTTCAAGCAGGTGCCAGGGAGAAATATCTAAGAGCTCTTCCTTACCTAACAGCGGCTTCTGAAAATACTAAAGCGATGGCTCACATGAACAATGGACTCGGCAAACAAGACGGACATTCACAACCAAGAAAAGATCGAGAATTGGTAGATAACATCAAAAGCATGGTATGTTCAATGATAAATCCCTTCACCACTACCTCATCTGATCTACTGAATATAGCAACAGGAGAGAAGTGTAGCTCTACTGAACTGACTGATGCAGAAGAAATTGGGCGTGCTGCACTCGTGAAGGCTAAAGAAGATCAGAGCTACAACGTGTCCCCCATTCATCTCCATACTTTCCAAGACAGATGCAAAAAACACACATAAACAATCAAACAAAAATAATGCAAGAAGAGACAAATGTTCTACGTGGTTTGCACTTCATCAGGGATATGGACAGCGACACCTTCAGTAATGAATGGACAAAGTAACCAGCTTCTCTCTTTGAACCAAATATTGAGAGCCAACCTCAAGGCTACATAATGAGAAAGGGAAACAAAGCTGACTACATAACTGCCATGAAAGAGCAGCTGGCTGAGTCATGGATAGAGGCAGATCACTTTCCAATCACAGATGGAGATGTTCTCATGGTTTTTGATGCCATGGCTTTTATTCACCGACACCAAAATTATGGCTGTCAGAAGTTCTCAGATTTGAAATCTAGATACTTAGAGAAAATAGTGTCTTCACGTCCAATATCTTGTACTTGTATAAATATTGTTGGTGATCGCTACGATTATGATCCCAAGAAGAGCTTAAAAGGAGAAGAAAGAGGAAGAAGGCAGAAAACACACTCTTATAGCAAAACCTATGAAAATAAAGATAACTTGGCCATACCAGCATGGAAGCCATTCATCAACAACCCAAAGAACAAGGAGGCTATGCAAGCTTACCTGGCTGATTCCTGGACAAATGATAACAGTGCCATGCTACCTGGACTTAAACTTGTCCTTGGTGGACTGACTAAGAAGACAATCATTATTGATGAACAAGGTGCGCAAACCTGTACTGAATTGTCGTGTGAGATTCACGAGGAAGCAGACACACGAATATTTGCTCATATCTCATATTGTGTGCAGAAATATGGTCATCAGTATGCTGTGATACAAGCAACAGATACAGACGTTATAATCATGGCTATCTACTACAGTGTTCGCACACCTGGGTGTGAGATGTGGATTCAAAAGGGCCAGGTATATATTCCTTGTCATTCTATTGCCAAGAAGCTAGCTGAGATTAATGGATTGTCTGTATCTGAAGCCTCATCAACACTTCTCTGTTGCCACTGTTACGACCGGGCACTCGGGTACACTAGGGCTCTTACACAGGACTCGAGTATGGCTCGCTGCCACAACGGAAACACACGATCCCAACCCCAGAGTACTGCCAGCCGAACAAAAAACGCCACTACCCTCCAGAGTTCTATCTGCTATAACGGGGTATACAAGAACTCGGTACTAGCGTTTCACACAACAGACTAATAACAAGACGGGAGTTATCTAGTCTGGTCAACAATCAAACAAAGAAGAAAGTACTACAACACTAAAGAATAGTGTTGGCCGAAGCCGAAGTAATCCACCCTTGACTAAGAACTTAAGAAGTCCTCCACCCTCTACTTCGGATCGGCACTATTACGTTACGTTAAACAATAGTCCTCGAGCATCAAGCAAGGAATCTTCTGATAAAGTTAGATGCTTCTCGAATACTCGTAAGAAGTAAGTATCGGATTTTGAACAGCAATTCAATAAGTAACACACTGGCAATTAAAGGCTTTAAGTTGACATAAGAAGAATTATAAGAATAAACAATAGTAAATGGCAAACATTAAGAAGAAGTACTCCGACAATGCACTGGCAATAGCCTACTAGGATTGTGCTCGGGGGCCACTAATCTCTAAAGTAGCTATGCGTGCCACACATGAAATCAATAGTGCATAAACAATAACATACATAAGGAGAAGCTTCAATACTATGCTGTATCTGCTGGTCGAGCAAAGTCTAGCTGGGATATTTAAGGTTAGGAAACAATGGCTGAGCAAGCGGCTCGTAGCCTAGCGAGGTCCTTAAGACTGTGCGGCCAAATTACGTTAATTGACGGGATGCTCTCTTGAGAGATCCAGATCACTAGTATCTGGTTCTCTCCTGGCGATCCTCTCAAAGTCAAGCAAATGAGATAGCACAGTGTTGGGTGGCAGAGGCAAAAGCCCTCACTCGCAACACAGTGCTAAACTCCCACGGTACACAGTCAGAAAGACCACCTAGGCGTTCCACGTCTCCGTTGCAATTGTACTGGTTCAACCGCAACCTAGTACTCATAGGAAATCACAACTCAGAAACCCTATCCCAGTCTAGCATTGCCTAAGCCAGCAGAAAACAGGAACATGAATAATCGTACACAGGGAAATGCATATACGAGTGCAACAAACATCAATCAATCCTATTCTAGTTAACCCTTCCAAAAATAGGCTATCTAACAGGCACTTATCTCGTGAGAACTCAAGCGATAATACTTTGGCTGACTAAATCTGCACCAAAGGGGTCATTGAGGTTATAAAGGGTCGAGAAGGGAAGAAGATAGGCTGTTCAGAGAGTAGAGAAAGTTCACATCAGTCGGAAGAATATGGATAGTTGCAAGGGATATGAGAAGTCGCTCTGCCTGATGAGTTCTAAAGAATTGTGGCGAGGACCTCTCCTTTTTATACTCGGCCCTCTAGCGGCATATCGCAAACTACTAAGGACCGCCCACTGACAATCATTACGTAATATTCTCTCTCAATCTGGGATCGACAAAGGATTTCCCACGCGCTTGATGAGGGAGGAGGGAGGAGGGAGGAGGGAGTGAGGCCTACACACCTCGTGGCGCGCTCACTGGCCGTCGTTACATAACTCTCTCTCTCATCATTATATATAAGTCCCACACACAATACTTATATCTAATGATATAAAATAGAACTCGTTGACTTAGAAGAAAACAAAATACATAATTATAATACTTATAGTACAACGGTTCACATAAACTGAGTTAGGAAACTCTACACAGACTACAGCCAAAGTTCCTGCCCTGACGATCCTAGCGAGAGTGGGGCCTGACTGAGCGTTCTGTACAGCATGCTCATACTCGGCATGCGTCACACCTCCCCCAAGATTTTACTTGCTCAACCCTGAGCTAAAATCTGACACACAGAACCTCATCAAACCCCTCACACCCAGCGACCGCATGGCACTAAAACAACGCTGAGTTTACCACTAAAACACATCTTATAAAAAAAAAAATTCACATTTCATAACTCCTCCCAATAATAGCAAAAGACATAATATCATGCTCCCAGAGCGAGCTTACAGCAGCTCAGCCATTTGATAGTTCGTGGACTACTCAAACTCTATAGGCTATGACAAACTTATACAATTATCTATAACAAAAGAAAGAGTTTTTTTTATGATTTTTATATTTTAATATGTTTTTTCCGGCTGCACTATAAGGGCAGCCTATTTTTTCTTCTATACCAAACGCTCAACTCCTGCTTTACGACCCAATACGCTGGGCTACAACCGCGAGCCAACAAGCACCAAGCGCAAAATACTACTCAAACTAAAGCAGGAGGCTACCCGTGTGTCAATCTCTCCGGGATCATACACCTGTGATAGCCTACGACTGATCATCTACCCTCGATAAACAATCCGCGATCACATTGTCACATCCCGCAATATGACGGATGTCCAGGTTATACTCCTGCAACATCAAAGACCACCTGGTCAGTCTCATATTGCGATTGTGAAATTGATTTAGGAATCTCAAAGGGTGATGATCAGTGTAGATAACCACGACTGGGCCATAGGCTGGAACATACACCTCGAAGTGCCTGAGCGACAGCACAATCGCCAGTAATTCCTTTTCTATTGTAGAATAGTTCTTTTGTGCAGCATTGAACTTCTTAGAAAAGAAACTTACTGGGTGTTCCACACCTTCATTGTCTGTCTGTAGCAAGACGGCACCAGCCCCTACACCACTAGCATCTGTTGCCAGCTGAAAAGGCCTGTTAAAGTCTGGGGCCCTGAGTATCGGGTGAGTACACAGCAAATGCTTCACCAAATTAAAAGCCTTTTCACACTCAGGCGCCCACAAAAACTTTTTGTCTTTAGATAACAAATCTGTGAGAGGTGCCAACACCGTGGAGTAACCTTTTATAAAGCGTCTGTAGTAGCCTATCATAC
This sequence comes from Lithodes maja, assembly GCA_037953745.1. NCBI lineage: Eukaryota > Metazoa > Arthropoda > Malacostraca > Decapoda > Lithodidae > Lithodes > Lithodes maja. The sequence goes on from JBAKBP010019640.1 coordinate 23,350, forward strand.
CCAAGAATCTCATAATCTGCTTCTTGGTGGTTGGGTGCGGAAATTTATTGATAGCCTGTACCTTGTTCTGAGGAGGGCACACCTGTCCCCTTCCCACTACAAACCCAAGGTACTGCACAGTGGCTTTTACGAAGTCACACTTTGCCAAATTTACTACCAGACCTGCTTCACTAAGTTTCCGGAACAAGGTCTCCAGGTGCTCACAATGGCTCTCAAAGTCGTCATCATAAATGATTACATCGTCCAAGTATACGGTGCAATTTGGAATGTCCTTGACAATTTCATTCATCAGGTTCTGAAACGTTGCTGGTGCATTCTTAAGTCCGTAGGGCATAACATTACACCGGTAAGTACTCCCGTCCACCACAAAACCACATACCTCTTTAGCACGCTCGGACAAAGGTACTTGCCAGTAACCTTTTACTAAATCTACTTTAGACAAAAACCGAGCATTACCAATTTTATCAACACTATCATCAACCCGAGGAAGAGGATATGGGTTAGTTGGAGTCAAACCGTTTAGCCTACGGAAATCAATACAGAAGCGTACCTTGCCATCTGGCTTAGGCTGCAGTGTTACGGGGGAAGTCCATTTAACGGTGCCTTTCTCTATCAACCCTCTACCGAGCATATACTCCAACTCATCCCTCAGAGCGGGTAGTTTTATGGGGGGCACACGGTACAGGATTGACTTAAAGGGTAGATGGTCCCCCACGTCAACATCATGCATAGCCTGAGTAGTGAGGCCTGGGTGTTCAGCAAATACAGTGGGGTATGAACCGAGCAACTGACGGATAGCTTCAAACTGCGGCTCAGGCAAATGAGCTATAGCCTCGTCAGCCCTTAGGCTCGAGTTCCCCGCCCACTGATCCGCTGAAACATGGTGATCCCAGCTATCCTCCTCTGAAGCTTGACTGTCCCCCTCTCCTTCTCCACCACGGCCGCAACAAGCCAACACAGGGACAGTGAGAGGCTCAGAGGGGCGCCTCACATACTCTTTTATCAGGTTCACGTGACATAACTGGTTCTTTTTCCTCCGGTCTGGAGTGGCAACAAGGTAATCTAGGTCCGAAATTTTCTCCACAATTTTATAGGGTCCAGTATACTTCGCAGACAAGGGGTTACCAACCAAAGGCAACAAAATTAATACCTCTTGTCCTACAATGAACTTCCGGAGCTTCACTTTGCGATCATACCTGTCCTTCATTAAAGCTTGTGATCCTGTTAAATTCCGACCTGCCATCTCCAGACTCTTAAGCATGCGCTCACGGCTTTCAAACACATACTTTAACAAGGAACAAGGCTGCACAGTTCCTTCCCAAATTTCCCGCAGCATATTAAGGGGGCCCCTGACGCGGTGTCCAAAAATCAGCTCGTTTGGACTAAATCCCAGGCTCTCACCAGGCACTTCCCGAGCAGCAAACAGTACATACGGCAATCCAAGATCCCAATCTCTTCCGTTGTCAGCACAATAACACCTGAGCATGCTTTTAAGGGTGGCATGCCACCGCTCAAGCACCCCTTGGCTCTCAGGGTGATACGCTGACGATACCACCGCCCGTATCCCATGCTGTTGCATTGTTTGCTTAAAGAGATTGGAGGTGAAATTGGACCCCTGGTCAGACTGAATCTCCTCCGGGTACCCGTACCTTGAAAAGTACCACAACAAGTTACTGACTACCGTCTTAGCCATGCCGTTTTTCATGGGGTATGCATCGGGGTATCTAGTGGCAACATCCATGATGGTTAACAAAAATTTATTACCAGCCTTTGTGGGAGGGAGTGGACCAACCATGTCAACAACAATCTTACTAAAAGGTGGCCCAATTACAGGAATAGGGTGCAACGGAGCTTTAGGAATAACTTGGTTTGGTTTCCCGACCCGTTGACAAATATCACATGAGTTTATCCATGACTGCACATGAGACTTCATCCCCGGCCACCAAAACAACTTCCCCAAAGCCGCCACCGTTTTTCTTACCCCCAAATGTCCTGCCAGCGGTGTGTCATGCGCCAAACTCAGTAGGCTATCCCTGCACTCCCGCGGCACCACCAACTGGTCCACTACTCCGGACCCCTTTTTCCAGCTACGGTTAGGGTCTTGAAAACGCCGATAGAGGATGCCATCTAAATAAAAAAAATCTCCCGGCTGTGCATCACCGTCCTCGTCGAGCTCCACAGCTCCATTAGCACACGTTTGGAGCTCAGGGTCCTCCAGCTGCAACCGACGTATATCTGAGGGTGCCAAGCGATCTAACTGCTCCCGGAGCAATGCATGACCCTCCCCGATACTGGGCTGCTCCCTCTGTCTTTCTCGATGTTCATAACGTTGCTGTCGTGGAGACTCGTCATGCCCAGCCTCGTCACTCTCGATGACAGGCCCAGGGGCTACTCCAGAACTAAGTAATGGTGCTAATACTGAATCACCCAGGAGAGCCGCCGAGTCAAAACTCTTAAAACCAACTCCAGCTTTAGCCTCCTCCTGTTGATCGTTCCTCTGCTGGTCTGAAGACGGAGGACTAGGCTGTGACACTTTAGCTGCCCGAGCTCGGGTGACAGCACACGCCATGGGTTGTGCCTGGCACCGCTCGACCCACTCTCGCTCTTCCCTACTCACGTCGGCCGGCCTCTCGGCAACGACTAAGGGTAGAACCTCAGAAGCGGGCATTGCAAAGTCGTTGCCGAGAAGAAGGTCGACGCCCTCCACTGGCAGTTTCTCCACAATCCCAACATCCAATTCACGTGCCACACCATCCACCTCCAACTCCAACCGCACCAGCGGGTATGACCGAGTTGCATTAATACCCTGCACCACCACCACCCGAGCCGCATTTATAGGGTAGCCAGTCAAGTTTTTCATCAAAGTCTGGGAAGCACCTGTATCACGCAAGACCTCTACTCCATGCTTGCGCCCCGCCCACATCACGCAACCCCGTCCTCTATGGTCGCAAAAAACATCCTGAGCAGGGTTCGAGCCTCCCAGGTGCTTCTGCACTGGCTGTGCCTCAGCCTCTGACGAACTGCCCCGGGCAAACTCAGAAGACTTCAGAGACACACCAATGTTGCAGGCCAAAGACACAGCTGCTGTAGGTGGTTTGCTAGGACAGACTCTTGCAAAGTGCCCCTTTTTATGACATTGATAACACTCTAACTCCCCTTTGGGCTTCCCTTGGTACTGGGAAGGGCCCGGCCCCTTCTTAAATGGGACGGTGCTAGTCTTGTGGTCAGTCTTGGTACCGTAACTCTTGTACTTGTTTGCATAAGATATATTACTAACTCGGGGGGGTGGGGCGTCACGCCCCTTGTTACCTGCCTCACTACGCTGGGCAGACCCGCACCCACGAATTAATGATAGCCGGAGGTCAGCCATCTCAGCGGCCTCCTGTAGAGTTTTTGGATTCTTTTCTTTAATAGTTAAAGTCATTTCTGCACCTGTACACTTATAAAACTGCTCGAGCAGAAACAGCTCAGTCAACTGTTCGGCCGTCTCAGCTTTCTCAGAACGTGTCCAGTTTGTAAGTGCATCTTTTAAGTCCCGGGCATGTTCAAGAAAGGTCGCCTCCCTAGTCTTTGTAACACCCCGAAACTTCAATCGATATGTTTCTGGTTGCAACTCGTATGCCCGTAGGACAGCTCTCTTCAATACTGGGTAGTCAATGCAAGACTCTAAAGGCAGTGCATCATAAGCCTTCAGACCCTTACCCGTAAGTCTTGAGGAGACTAGAGCTGCCCACTTCTCTTCAGGCCAATTATGCTCCCTACACTTCTTCTCAAAACGATTAAAAAATTCTGTGACTTCAGTTTCACTAAATGCCGGCACCAACTTGACTAAGTGGGACAAGGACTGTTCTCTTACTTGGCCCTCACGGCCCATCCGAATCCCTGTCGACTCTGCACGAGTCTTATCTAAATCTATTTGAGCACAATATTTCTCTGAGTCGTACCTAAGCTCAGCCTCGTGCCTCCTCGTCTCATTCTCCTGCCTTCTAGACTCAGCCTCAATCTCATGCTTCCTAGCCTCAACCTCAATCTCCTGCTTCCTAGACTCAGCCTCAATTTTAGCAAGCTCAAGTCTAAATATCATATCTGGAGACAGGCAGGAAGAGGGAGCTGCCACTACTGAAGGAGGGGGGGCAAGAACTGGGGAACCACCATACGCACCGCCCGAGGGCACTCCAATCTTCCAATTCTCATCCCTCTGTGGGAGGGTGCTAACCTCCGGTACTTGAGTGGACGGCACTGTGGGAGTCGAGTGAGAGGGGATCTGGGGAGGAACCCCCCCAAACGCCCTCTCCTCCGAAACCCCATGTCGCCCACGCAACACCCAGGAAATCAGCTCCCCCTTGGACATCCCTCCTACATTGGATAGACCCAAAACCTTGGCTATCAGGTGCAAGCCATAAATATTCACCCCAGTCAGCCTCTCCTCCGTCACATGGTACTGCTTACTCACAAAAAGTCTAGCATCCTCCTCACTAGTTACTAACGGCACCTCCTCAAATGGCATCTCTCGCTCCTCGTCAATACTAGGGCACGACATACTGAAGTTCACAAAAAATTCTCGAGACAAAAGTGTTAAACTCCCTTATGTAAGCACTAATTACTAAATTAACTGGAGTCTCTTAAATGCTCTCCTAATTGCCTTACAAAAAAAAAATATTCTTCAATATGTACGCTAAAGTACGAACAAACAAATGTTGTACAACTCTGCAAAAAATTATACTGTTCACAAAATCCTAAGCAAGGTCGCCATTTGTTACGACCGGGCACTCGGGTACACTAGGGCTCTTACACAGGACTCGAGTATGGCTCGCTGCCACAACGGAAACACACGATCCCAACCCCAGAGTACTGCCAGCCGAACAAAAAACGCCACTACCCTCCAGAGTTCTATCTGCTATAACGGGGTATACAAGAACTCGGTACTAGCGTTTCACACAACAGACTAATAACAAGACGGGAGTTATCTAGTCTGGTCAACAATCAAACAAAGAAGAAAGTACTACAACACTAAAGAATAGTGTTGGCCGAAGCCGAAGTAATCCACCCTTGACTAAGAACTTAAGAAGTCCTCCACCCTCTACTTCGGATCGGCACTATTACGTTACGTTAAACAATAGTCCTCGAGCATCAAGCAAGGAATCTTCTGATAAAGTTAGATGCTTCTCGAATACTCGTAAGAAGTAAGTATCGGATTTTGAACAGCAATTCAATAAGTAACACACTGGCAATTAAAGGCTTTAAGTTGACATAAGAAGAATTATAAGAATAAACAATAGTAAATGGCAAACATTAAGAAGAAGTACTCCGACAATGCACTGGCAATAGCCTACTAGGATTGTGCTCGGGGGCCACTAATCTCTAAAGTAGCTATGCGTGCCACACATGAAATCAATAGTGCATAAACAATAACATACATAAGGAGAAGCTTCAATACTATGCTGTATCTGCTGGTCGAGCAAAGTCTAGCTGGGATATTTAAGGTTAGGAAACAATGGCTGAGCAAGCGGCTCGTAGCCTAGCGAGGTCCTTAAGACTGTGCGGCCAAATTACGTTAATTGACGGGATGCTCTCTTGAGAGATCCAGATCACTAGTATCTGGTTCTCTCCTGGCGATCCTCTCAAAGTCAAGCAAATGAGATAGCACAGTGTTGGGTGGCAGAGGCAAAAGCCCTCACTCGCAACACAGTGCTAAACTCCCACGGTACACAGTCAGAAAGACCACCTAGGCGTTCCACGTCTCCGTTGCAATTGTACTGGTTCAACCGCAACCTAGTACTCATAGGAAATCACAACTCAGAAACCCTATCCCAGTCTAGCATTGCCTAAGCCAGCAGAAAACAGGAACATGAATAATCGTACACAGGGAAATGCATATACGAGTGCAACAAACATCAATCAATCCTATTCTAGTTAACCCTTCCAAAAATAGGCTATCTAACAGGCACTTATCTCGTGAGAACTCAAGCGATAATACTTTGGCTGACTAAATCTGCACCAAAGGGGTCATTGAGGTTATAAAGGGTCGAGAAGGGAAGAAGATAGGCTGTTCAGAGAGTAGAGAAAGTTCACATCAGTCGGAAGAATATGGATAGTTGCAAGGGATATGAGAAGTCGCTCTGCCTGATGAGTTCTAAAGAATTGTGGCGAGGACCTCTCCTTTTTATACTCGGCCCTCTAGCGGCATATCGCAAACTACTAAGGACCGCCCACTGACAATCATTACGTAATATTCTCTCTCAATCTGGGATCGACAAAGGATTTCCCACGCGCTTGATGAGGGAGGAGGGAGGAGGGAGGAGGGAGTGAGGCCTACACACCTCGTGGCGCGCTCACTGGCCGTCGTTACATAACTCTCTCTCTCATCATTATATATAAGTCCCACACACAATACTTATATCTAATGATATAAAATAGAACTCGTTGACTTAGAAGAAAACAAAATACATAATTATAATACTTATAGTACAACGGTTCACATAAACTGAGTTAGGAAACTCTACACAGACTACAGCCAAAGTTCCTGCCCTGACGATCCTAGCGAGAGTGGGGCCTGACTGAGCGTTCTGTACAGCATGCTCATACTCGGCATGCGTCACACCACATCATGAGTGGGTGTGATACTGTAAGTTACCCCTTTAGAAAAGGTAAACGAAAGTCATATAAAGTTGCCATTACATTTGCTAATGAATTCACAGGAATGACACAGTTTGCTGACAACTCCTATGTGGTAGATGATGCAGTGATACAAGCTTGCCGGAAGTTCTTCCTTCACTTATATGGTTGCTTCACTGATACACTTGATCAAGCACGAGTCTACATATTTGGAAGAACCAAAGGTGACCTAAGATGCCTACCTCCCACACAAGATTCCTTTTACCAGCACATGCTTAGAGGTCTTATGCAAATTGCAGTATGTAAGACTGCGTACCAATGTAGTCCTGAATTACCGGACCCAACTTCATTTGGAAGAGTGATTCAAAATGATAAGTTAATTCCTGTTATGATGACCAAACCTGCAAAACCTCCATCAACTAGGCAAAAGCACTATTGTCAGAGCCAGAAGAGCACATGTGTGAGAAACTGCTCTTGTGCTACAGCAGGAGTTAAATGTGTTGTGGCCTGTCAATGTAATGGTAACCCAGAAAAGTGTGCTCGTACCTATAACTATGACAGTGACATTGATAGTGAAGATGAGTGAAATAATAAAATACTATTAGTTTTTTGGGTAAATTTAATGTTAATCTAAAGCATATGGAGTATTTTACCAGTTACTTAATAGAAAATCTCAATTACAATGGCCAGTAATAACAAACGGAGCTCTAAGAAGGACTGCTAAAACATTAGAAGTATAATTACAGGATATTAGCATATACTAAGAGTTTCATAATCATAAGTGTATTGCTTATACTTTCTGGTAAAAATATGTTTTGTTGGCAGCCATTTTGATCACAAAATGACAGGTTTGGTTAAATAGTATATGTTATTGCAATGTGAGAGTTTGCTATAATGCACCTTATACATATTGGAAAACAGTAGGATCAGTGTCATTTATGAGCAGACAATTTCTTTAATAATTTTGCAGATGAAAATGATTATTTTGCGGGATAATTGGATGCAAACCTCACAAAGCATCATATTATATTGTTTTTTAGTTGTTTAACATTTATTTTCATGATAATGCCCTTATGAAGAACTTAAATACAGAAAGTTTTTATAGTTTTACAGGAATAAATCAATTTCGGCAACGGATATTTTGATTTTCCATGGCGGTTGGTAGGCTTACTGTTTTAATTTAATTATATTTTAATAGAATATGTCATTGTACATGTTTAGACACAAAAATGAAGTTCCTAGGTGTCCTATAAGCTGAGATATAGGTCAAAACGTATATCACATTGTTAGCCTTCGCTGGGTCTGATTTTAGCGGGGTGCCCATGTTCAAGTGGAGATTTGAGAAGTTTCGCAAGAGAAACGACCGAGCAGGCCTCTTGATTATTGAACTAGAGGCATCAAATAAATAAAAAAAATAGGTCTGCCGAGTGTATTAAGTGGTGTCAGGTAACTCCTAAAATAAGTCTCTTTTTGATCAGTGGATCCCCGAATTAAAAGGAGGATGACCAAGAGTTAGTAGATATGAAAGAAGATCACCAGTAGAGCGACCCTAAAGGAAGCCATACTGGCGATCTGAGAGCAGATTATGAGAAGAGAAATGCTTATGAAATTTGGAAGCAAGAATATTTTCAAAAACTTTAGAAATACAAGAGATGAGAGTAATTGGAAGATAGTTGGAGGGTTGAGAGCGGTCACCCTTCTTTGGGACAGGTTGAATGAGAGCAAACTTCCAGCATGAAGGGAAGACGTTAGAGGATAGACAGAGACGAAAGAGTTTGCCTAGGCAGGGAGTCATCACGGAAGCACAGTTTGATTTGGTATGTATGTGTGCGTGTATTTATGTATGTATGTATGTACAGTATGTATGTGTATGTGTGTGCGTGTTGCCTGCTGATAGCCAATAGAAGTATACGAGTCACGATATCAAGAAATAGTTATATACAAGAAGTTTTACCGGGAAATAGTTACGGGAAATAGTTATATACAAGAAGTTTTACCGGGAAATAGTTACGGGAAATAGTTATATACAAGAAGTTTTACCGGGAAATAGTTACGGGAAATAGTTATATACAAGAAGTTTTACCGGGAAATAGTTACGGGAAATAGTTATATACAAGAAGTTTTACCGGGAAATAGTTACGGGAAATAGTTATATACAAGAAGTTTTACCGGGAAATAGTTACGGGAAATAGTTATATACAAGAAGTTTTACCGGGAAATAGTTACGGGAAATAGTTATATACAAAAAGTTTTACGGTAAAGATAGGAAATCGAAAACTTTGGTGAGCGTTACAAGGAGATAGGTTGAATAAAAACAATTGCACAAAACATTGCACAACCTCACGGTATTGATCCCTTGAGGTAGTGTTGCCAATTTACCTACTTTCCCGCTAGATCTAGAGGTGCTTACTTCGATCTAGAGACAAATTTTATATCTAGCAACGTGAATTCTAGCGATATTCTGGAGATATAAACCATTTTAGAGTGATATTCTAGAGATTGTGGCATTATTCTAGCGATGTTTGGCATACTGTATAATTATGTTCTATCTAGCGGACTTGATTTGTTAACCCTGCCTTATTTAATTAAGGATTATATTACATTATCTTGGCTATTATTCGACGATTATGTTCAGGTTAGGAAGGATCTATGGGAGTCACAGGTATAAATTGAGTTGGCTTAGACTCCATAGATTCCGAAAAGTCCTTCCTAAATTACATACAATCATCCAATGATAGACAGAGTACACTGAATATCATCCAATGAGAGACAGAGTACACTGAATATCATCCAATGATAGACAGAGTACACTGAATATCATCCAATGATAGACAGAGTACACTGAATATCATCCAATGATAGACAGAGTACACTGAATATCATCCAATGATAGACAGAGTACACTGAATATCATCCAATGATAGACAGAGTACACTGAATATCATCCAATGATAGACAGAGTACACTGAATATCATCCAATGATAGACAGAGTACACTGAATATCATCCAATGATAGACAGAGTACACTGAATATCATCCAATGATAGACAGAGTACACTGAATATCATCCAATGACAGACAGAGTACACTGAATATCATCCAATGATAGACAGAGTACACTGAATATCATCCAATGATAGACAGAGTACACTGAATACACTGGCTCACTTTTCACATTTGTTGTTTTCTTTTGTTTATGAATTAGGTTTCTAGTTTGCTCCCTAGACCTCCATCACACTTACAAAAACAACCCCAGGACCCTCCTTCAAGATCTATTTTTAAATTTGTCGGTAGAAAAATGTCCCGACCGAAGGCCGGTTCCTCCTAAATTACAGGCTCGCTATCGTTCGCCAGGAAAAAATCGACACCTAAAATACACGAAAAGTCTTAATATTGAAAACGATAATGGGCGAAAGGTCTTAAAATCGCCAAACTAATGGGCCAAACGTCTTAAAATATGAAAACTAAAGTGGCTAAGCATGAGGGAGAAGGGTGTTGAGAAAAACGACCCATCTCCCCTTAAAATGCGTGACAATCCTGGAGGGGTTAGCGAAGCGACCACTATCAGAACTGCCCTCCACATTTGAACACAGAATTGTAAGACATATTGTTCACATAAACAGTGTTCTTAAGAGGAGATGGGTCTTTTTTCTGGTCCCCCTTCTTCTTTATGTTTAGCCCCGTTAGTTTTCTGATTTTAAGACGTTCCACCCATTAGTTTGGCGATTTTAAAACCTTTCGCCCCTTTTCTTTGTCAGTATTAAGGATTTTCGTGTAATTTAGGTGTCGATTTTTTCATGGCGAGCGATAGTGAGCATATAATTTAAGAGAAACCGGCCTTCGGCCGGATTTCTTTTTTATATAACAAAATGTACAAATTTATCTTGAAGGGGGGTTTTGATTTTTTTTTTTTTTTGTTTTTTTAAGTTTGATGGAGGTTTGGGAAGGAAACTAGAAAAATAATAACTAAATGAAAAGAAATCTACCAACAAAAATTAACCATTCCCCTTAACCCATTCAGTACCAGTGACGTCCTTTACATTATATTCTGGCAAGTATTACACGATTTTTTCAGCTTTAGGAAGACGTCTACCCATTACAAAGCTGCAGACTATCTCAATTAATCCTTTAAGCTACCCTATATTCTTCCTAAGCTCCATAAAATTGTCTAAATGTGGCTGAAATAAAATATATAAGACCATGTGAACTACACTAACTTAAATATACATAGTATGTAAGCTAGACTCACTCTATTTGTTTATGACCACTCCTATTGTCACTCCTTATCACTCTAACTGTCACTATTTGACCATACTGAGTTCCATCAGCATTCTACGGATATATATATATATATATATATATATATAATAGTATATAATATGTATTACACCCTATTATGTATTATATATATATATATATAATAGTATATATGTATTACACCCTATTATGTATTATATATATATATATATTGTGACGCACCCAGTGCGTAGCAACGCAACCTGATTGTACTCTTTGGTACTCCACTGTTCCGCCACGGTGCGGTACCGTGTACCGTGCTGGCTGCTTATATTGAGTGTGACAACGTATAACTATGTTCTTTGTGTCTCTGCAAACGTCTCGTCATGTGCTAACCAGTGGTGGGTTTTGTTTTAAGCCATGTCGAGACCTTCCATTTAATATGTAGTATCAATAGAGAAGTTGATAGATAAGACAATAGGAATTCAGAGAGAGAGAGTGCATGTTAGTGGGGGGGTGGTTGCCAGACGTATGGACCGGTTGGCAGCCCTGCGCTTATAGCTAGGTGCGACAGGGTTGGTAGTACATTGCCGCCTGCCTATGCTGCCTGGGTTGCCCATGTTGTCGTACTGCACATTGCATGGAGGCTCGCTGTGTGTTCCATGATCAGGTTGCCTAGAACCTTTGAGATTCTAACATCCCTTGCCCTCTCTCCCAATTTCTCACGGTTGCACTCTTTCTCTCTGACGACATTACTCTCATTTCATTCTTCTCTCTATTTGGATGCATACCCTTCCCTTGGGGTCCTAGAGGAGTTTCAGCACTCACCTCTCGTATTACTCTTAGGACAAGCATATATTTGCATGTGTTGGATTTGGGGGGTTGGTGTGAACAGTGATCTTCTTGATGAGGATAGTTGGTGAACGTTCTACATGTTCACGAGTTATATGCCCAGCTCATCATCCAATTTGTGACTAGACTAGTGCCATGTGTAAGAGCCCGACCATGCCCAGGAGTTGTCTGTAGAGGGGCGAGGACTTAGCCTTGATTTGCCTACCGAGCCAGGAGCGAGTGCAGTACCAGAGACTACAGCTCGCTCGTAGTGCCGGTATAGTAGAGTAACGTAATTTATCTGTCCTTGTGTTCTCTGCAGTCTTTTCCTGGGTTCTCGCTTTCGGTGCTGGGACTCGTTGTTCCTGTGACTTGGCCTGCTAGCTAGAACACATGGGGATGATGAGTGGGTGATATCTTTATTTTACTATGCATTGCAGCTCTCTTTAGGTTTGTGTATGTAACACTTTGCAATACACATTACTCACACGCAAGACAACACTATTAATACTTTCATGTATCAGTTAACTGCACTGTCGTTTTGCTGCTGTGTCCGGAGTTCTGTTGCGTAGGGCGCATACGGACTCGGAGGGGAGATAGAGTGAGAGAAGCGAAGTAGCCTATGCGGTAGTAGGCTACCGGCGCAGTACTGTTGCCTGCAACCTTTTAGTTATTCCAAGTATAGATTCATTATTACAATAAGTGACTACTGTTTATGTTCCTTCCATGTGTATTATTAGGTATCTACTGGATCATGAACATCTTGTATGCTACATGCTAGTGCATGTTAGTAGGGGACAGTTATTCTAGTGCACGCGCTTTCAAGTAGGCGTGTACATTTGTCATTTAGCATTTCACTGTCATACCTTTAGCCTGCTTCTATTCTACATTATTAGAGGCTTAATATTAACGTAGTTTCTTGAGTATTGCATTTCTTTAGTCATAACGTAACCTATAAATGTCTGAGGGAGTTTAGCCTCATAGCCTACCCCTGTTGTACACTTTCGCCGAGTTAAGGTACCTCGTTACCATAGACGATAACTCTGTAGGGCGTTGGTGCTTTTGTTGTCTGGAGCATATAGTATTTGGGACTGGAATCGAGCGTGTCGTTGTCACATAAGCCATTTCTGTCCTACGATCAAGAATCCCGAATATGTATTGCCGATCCAGCCGTAACAAAATGGCGACCTTGCACAAGATTCAGTAGTATCCTATCACATGTTTTTTGGAGAACTATTCTATGCTACCTAGTAGAGCTGGCTAGAATTTTCTTGCATATTGGAGGAATTTTTATTGTGTCATTATTGTATTGGTGGACTTGCAGATTGTTTCGTTGGGGGTGTCTAGAGTGGAGTCATTCAAGCATCTTTAACATTTTGTGAGTCGAGACTGCAATTAGTAATAAGCACTTCTTTTTTTTATGAACAGCAATTGTATAACCAGCACTATGTCTAATGACTCATCATTTACATGGGGAGGATAACACGGTACAGCCTAGTAACCAGCAAGTACAACAGATGTTTAGGGAGGGGAGTGTTATAAGTGGAGAGAGGGATGCCCGGGCATTTTTGCAGACACCTTTGACCGAACAGCGCCTGCAGGCTATTGATTGTTACGGTCTTCGCTGTTTAGCCACGGTTTTGGGGCGGGACTGTCCTGACAGTTGGCCCAAGAAGAATTTGGTGGCATGTTTGTTGGGTGATGGCGATGGGGCGGTGGGTGGAGTGGGGTCTTGGGGGGTTCCCTCCAAGCCTCCATTCCACTCTACCCCTGAGCTGGGCCCTCAGCCAGCGAGTCTTAGCACGATGCAGCAGGAGGGTTCTCAAGGGCAAGCTGGCTTACCCGTAAACACGTCTCGGTGTGGATCCCCCATTTTGTGCTCTCCCCCCCCAGGCCTGTCTCCTGAGATGTTATTTCAGCTAGAACTAGCTAAGTTTAAGCTGCAGGAGACTCAGATACAGATACAACAGGCTAGTATAGAACGCATAGAGGTTGCTAGAATCCAAGCCAATCAGGATGCAACCAGGTACCAGGCTGAAATGGATGTCGAGAAGTCTAGAGTAGAGACCACGGGGCGTCATCTCGGTGGTGGGCACCGGGTTACAGACTCACTTTCGCATTTAATTAAGTTAGTACCCACATTTGATGAGACAGCAGTGACTGAGTTTTTTGCTCGTTTCGAAAAGAAGTGTCGTGAGTATGACTGGCCGGAGGTTAAATGGGCAGCATTAGTTTCATCACGTCTAGTGGGTAAGGGGTTGAAAGCCTACGATGCACTGTCACTGGACGAGAGTGTAGTGTATGGACTGGTGAAGGAGGCTGTGCTCCGGGCCTACGAACTGCAACCCGAAACTTATAGATTGAAGTTCCGTGGCGTGAATAAGAAGAGCGACGTCAGTTTTATGGAGCACGCACGGGACTTAACAGATGCAGGTAATAACTGGTTTCGGTCCGAGCACGCAGAGTCGGCTGAGGAAATTAAGCAACTTTTCTATCTGGAACAGTTTTACCAATGTACTGGAACCGATCTAACGCTGAACATTAAGGAAAAATGTCCCAAGACAGTAGAGGAGGCTGCCAAGATGGCAGACCTCAGATTATCATTGATTCGTGGTTGCGGTGCCGCTCAGAGGGCTGAGTCAGGGCAGAAGGGGCGCTATACCCCACCCACCAGAGTTTTCGATAATAACAAATCCTATGACACACATAACCACACTAAATGCATTGCACCTAATAACACCTACAAACACAAGCCTCTCCCGTTTACTAAAGGTCAGGCCCCTTCTTCGCCCGCACAAGGGAAGAAGCCCATTGGGGATGTGAAATGTTACAAATGTCAGAAGCTAGGCCATTATTCACGTGAGTGCCCTAGTAACACTCCCGCTAAGCCGGTGTCATTGGTTCACAGTATCGGTGTGTCTCTGAAGGCTGCAGCAACTGCCCGGGGTAGGTTGTCAGCAGCTGAGGCACACGCGGTAAAGAAGCGTACGGAAGGCTCGACACCTGTCCGGGACACTTTCTGTGACCATCGGGGACACGGGTTTGTGAGCTGGGGGAGTGAACTACGGAGGGTTGACTTGCTGAGGGATACGGGGGCTTCGCAAACTTTGTTGAGGAACTTCACAGGGAAACCGATAAATGCGGCCAGAGTTGTTGTGGTGCAGGGTATAAATGCTACGAGGTCATACCCACTTGTGAGGTTGGAGTTGAGAGTGGGAGAGGTGTGCAGGGAGCTGGATGTAGGGATCGTTGAGTGTTTGCCAGTTGAGGGCGTCGACCTTCTTCTCGGCAACGACTTTGCGGTGCCCACTTCCGGGACTCCACCCTTAGTCGTTGCCGAGAGGGCGGCCGACGTGGATGGTGAGAATCGGGAATGGGTTGGGAGGTGCCAACAGGATGAGATGGCCTGTGTGGTAACCCGATCTCGCTCTGCGGCTCCTGCACAGCCTAGCACTCAACCTCGGGGACAGTGGAGGAAGGATCAGGAGAAGGTTGCTAAGGGCAGGAAAAGGGACATTGATTCTGCTGCACTTCTCGGTGATTCGGTACTTGGACCTATAATAAACACGGGAGTTGACTCTGGCCCAGATATGGTGTGTAACAAGGCAGAGTTGGGTAAGACTTCGCGTGAGGCAAGAGCTGTAGCGAGAGCCACTAAGGCAGTAGAGCCTACTAGCCGGGGTAATGTCTTATTACAAAACCATCTTGATGCATTGACGCCCAGGGACATTAGTGAGCAGCAGCTGCAAGACGCTAGCCTAGCTCGTTATAGCAATGGTGCCATAGAGTTGGAGGAAGATGGGGATGCGAAGCCGGGAGATTTCTTTAGGCTCAACAGGATATTGTACCGCAGATTTCTAGACCCCAAATCGAAGTGGGAGGGCGGTGCGAGGGTAGTAGACCAGGTGGTTGTTCCAAATAAGTATAGAGAGTCCTTATTGTGTCTGGCGCATGATGTGCCGGTGGCGGGTCATTTGGGGGTAACAAAAACATTGGCGGCATTGGGCAGGTTTTTCTGGTGGCCTGGGGTCAAGGCTGATGTCTGTGCATGGGTGGCTGGGTGTGCGACCTGCCAGACAACGGGGAAGCCTAACCAGACAATCCCGAAGGCACCTTTGTTTCCCATACCTGTCACCGGGCCTCCGTTCAGCAAAGTTGTAGTAGATTTGGTTGGCCCTTTCCCGCCTACTAGTAGTGGCAATAAATTCCTGTTGACAATCATGGATGTGGCTACGAGATACCCGGACGCATACCCCATGAGAAACGGCTCGGCAAAGGCAGTTGTTAAAAACTTATTATTGTTCTGTTCCCGTTATGGATTTCCACGTGAGGTGCAGTCAGACCAGGGGAGCAATTTTACATCCAAATTGTTCAAGCAAACCCTTCAGTTGCACGGTATATGTTCTGTAGTGTCGTCAGCCTACCATCCCGAGAGTCAGGGAGTCTTGGAGCGGTGGCACTCGACCCTGAAGAGTATGCTACGCTGTTACTGTGCAGAACATGACACTGATTGGGATTTGGGTCTGCCGTATGTTCTGTTCGCTGCACGTGAAGTCCCAGGAGAGAGCCTGGGGTTCAGTCCAAATCAACTAGTCTTTGGCCATAATGTGAGAGGACCTTTAAGTATGGTGAAAGAGATCTGGGAGGGCGAAGAGAAGCCGGGGTCTGTACTTAAATATATCCTTGAGAGCCGGGAGAGACTTATAGGTTGCATGGCAGCGGCAGGTAATAACTTGGTTAATGCACAGGCGGTCATGAAGCACCAGTATGACGCCAAGGTGAAGCTTCGGGAGTTTTCGGTGGGTCAGGAGGTAATGTTGCTTTTACCTTTGCCTGGACACCCCCTTTCTGCCAAGTTTATTGGGCCGTATGTGGTGGCTAAGAAACTGTCCGACCTTGATTATCTCGTTGCAACACCTGACCGTAGAAAAAAACATCAGTTATGTCATGTTAACCTCATGAAAGAGTATGTGAGACGCCCCTCAGAGCCTCTCACTGTCCCTGTGCTGGCCTGCAGCGGCCAGGGTGGAGAAGGAGGTGGGGACAGTCATGCTGCTGAGGAGGATAGCTGGGACTGTGTCATTTCCGCGGAACAGTGGGCGGGGAATACTGAACAAGAGGCTAGGCAAGCTGTAAGTCACCTGCCTGAGCACCAGGGTGCTGCTGTCCTAGGCCTGTTCAGGTCATA
The DNA here is from genome assembly GCA_037953745.1 of Lithodes maja. Lineage (NCBI taxonomy): Eukaryota > Metazoa > Arthropoda > Malacostraca > Decapoda > Lithodidae > Lithodes > Lithodes maja. Next base: position 40,221 of record JBAKBP010019640.1, read on the forward strand.
CCCCTCTGTTTTCGCCGAACACCCAGGTCTCACTACTCAGGTAACGCACGACGTGGACGTCGGTGATAATGTGCCCTTCAAGTCAGTGCCCTACCGTGTGCCCCCGGTAAAGTTGCCAGCTTTACGGGAGGAGTTAAAGTACATGGTTGAGAGAGGGATGATCACTGAAGGTTATGTGAAGTGGACATCACCCGTCACGTTGCAGCCAAAACCTGACGGCAAGGTGCGGTTCTGCATAGATTTTCGTAGGCTAAATGGCTTGACCACTACCAACCCTTACCCTTTGCCTCGAGTTGACGACAGCGTGGACAAGATAGGGAATGCAAAGTACCTTACTAAAATTGATCTTGTAAAAGGCTACTGGCAAGTACCCCTGTCGGACCGAGCTAAGCAAGTTTGTGGTTTTGTGGTAGATGGCAAGACCTACCAATGTAACGTAATGCCTTATGGGCTTAAGAACGCACCTGCCACGTTTCAGAACCTGATGAACGATATTTGTGACGAAATCCCTAACTGCACGGTCTACCTTGATGACGTGATAGTGTATGATGACAATTTTGAAAATCACCTAAGGCACTTAGAGACCCTGTTTGGGAAGTTGCACGATGCTGGGCTGGTGGTGAACCTGAGGAAGTGCGAGTTTGTAAAGGCTACTGTGCAGTATCTTGGCTTCGTGGTCGGGTTAGGCCGGGTGTGACCCCCCCTGAGCAAGATACAGGCTATCAATATGTTTCCCAGGCCCACCACTAAGCGCCAGGTCATGCGGTTCCTAGGTATGATAGGCTATTATAGGCGCTTCATCCGGGGATACTCTACTGTCTTAGCACCGTTAACTGATCTACTGTCGAAGTCAGTGAAGTTCTGTTGGGCTGCGGAGTGTCAGAGGGCTTTCGACCTAGTCAAGCACCTGCTGTGTACACATCCGATTTTGAGAGCCCCAGACTTCTCCAGGAGTTTTCAGCTGGCGACTGATGCCAGCGGTGTGGGTGCCGGGGCAGTGTTACTGCAGACTGATTCCGAGGGCTTGGAACACCCAGTGAGCTTCTTTTCTCGCAAGTTTAATTCGGCACAAAGGAATTACTCGACTATAGAGAAGGAGCTTCTTGCTATCGTTTTGTCGCTCAAACATTTCGAAGTTTATGTTCCAGCCTACGGCCCGGTAGTGACGATTTATACGGACCATCATCCCTTGAAATTCCTAAATCAGTTTCACAATCGGAATATGCGGTTGACCAGGTGGTCCCTAATGCTCCAAGAGTATAATCTCAACATTCAGCATATTGCCGGGAGTGAGAACGTGATAGCAGATTGTCTATCAAGGGTTGATGATCCAGGATAGTCGTGCACGGTGTGTGGGTTGAGCAGGAGTAAAATTAGGCTATCATAACGCCGTCCAAAAAGATTATAAAACAATAAAATAAACGAGAAATTTTTTTTTAGTTTTGTAAGTCTTTATTGTTGTAGCATGATGCATGCGATATTGTGTTTTATGTATAATTCACACTTCAGTTGTTGTGCACCTTTTGCAATTAGTGGCAGCTGAGGGTAGCAGGTCGGTTGGTTGCCTGTCAGATTTTGATAATGCTTCTAAGGTCGATTATCTAAAATCTTGGGGGGGCTGTGACGCACCCAGTGCGTAGCAACGCAACCTGATTGTACTCTTTGGTACTCCACTGTTCCGCCACGGTGCGGTACCGTGTACCGTGCTGGCTGCTTATATTGAGTGTGACAACGTATAACTATGTTCTTTGTGTCTCTGCAAAGGTCTCGTCATGTGCTAACCAGTGGTGGGTTTTGTTTTAAGCCATGTCGAGACCTTCCATTTAATATGTAGTATCAATAGAGAAGTTGATAGATAAGACAATAGGAATTCAGAGAGAGAGAGTGCATGTTAGTGGGGGGGTGGTTGCCAGACGTATGGACCGGTTGGCAGCCCTGCGCTTATAGCTAGGTGCGACAGGGTTGGTAGTACATTGCCGCCTGCCTATGCTGCCTGGGTTGCCCATGTTGTCGTACTGCACATTGCATGGAGGCTCGCTGTGTGTTCCATGATCAGGTTGCCTAGAACCTTTGAGATTCTAACATCCCTTGCCCTCTCTCCCAATTTCTCACGGTTGCACTCTTTCTCTCTGACGACATTACTCTCATTTCATTCTTCTCTCTATTTGGATGCATACCCTTCCCTTGAGGTCCTAGAGGAGTTTCAGCACTCACCTCTCGTATTACTCTTAGGACAAGCATATATTTGCATGTGTTGGATTTGGGGGGTTGGTGTGAACAGTGATCTTCTTGATGAGGATAGTTGGTGAACGTTCTACATGTTCACGAGTTATATGCCCAGCTCATCATCCAATTTGTGACTAGACTAGTGCCATGTGTAAGAGCCCGACCATGCCCAGGAGTTGTCTGTAGAGGGGCGAGGACTTAGCCTTGATTTGCCTACCGAGCCAGGAGCGAGTGCAGTACCAGAGACTACAGCTCGCTCGTAGTGCCGGTATAGTAGAGTAACGTAATTTATCTGTCCTTGTGTTCTCTGCAGTCTTTTCCTGGGTTCTCGCTTTCGGTGCTGGGACTCGTTGTTCCTGTGACTTGGCCTGCTAGCTAGAACACATGGGGATGATGAGTGGGTGATATCTTTATTTTACTATGCATTGCAGCTCTCTTTAGGTTTGTGTATGTAACACTTTGCAATACACATTACTCACACGCAAGACAACACTATTAATACTTTCATGTATCAGTTAACTGCACTGTCGTTTTGCTGCTGTGTCCGGAGTTCTGTTGCGTAGGGCGCATACGGACTCGGAGGGGAGACAGAGTGAGAGAAGCGAAGTAGCCTATGCGGTAGTAGGCTACCGGCGCAGTACTGTTGCCTGCAACCTTTTAGTTATTCCAAGTATAGATTCATTATTACAATAAGTGACTACTGTTTATGTTCCTTCCATGTGTATTATTAGGTATCTACTGGATCATGAACATCTTGTATGCTACATGCTAGTGCATGTTAGTAGGGGACAGTTATTCTAGTGCACGCGCTTTCAAGTAGGCGTGTACATTTGTCATTTAGCATTTCACTGTCATACCTTTAGCCTGCTTCTATTCTACATTATTAGAGGCTTAATATTAACGTAGTTTCTTGAGTATTGCATTTCTTTAGTCATAACGTAACCTATAAATGTCTGAGGGAGTTTAGCCTCATAGCCTACCCCTGTTGTACACTTTCGCCGAGTTAAGGTACCTCGTTACCATAGACGATAACTCTGTAGGGCGTTGGTGCTTTTGTTGTCTGGAGCATATAGTATTTGGGACTGGAATCGAGCGTGTCGTTGTCACATAAGCCATTTCTGTCCTACGATCAAGAATCCCGAATATGTATTGCCGATCCAGCCGTAACAATATATATATATATATATATATATAATAGTATATATGTATTACACCCTATTATGTATTATATATATATATATATACAATAGTATATATGTATTACACCCTATTATGTATTATATATTATAGATTAAGAAGTTATAATCTACTAACTCCTTTAGATAATCACATATTTAACTTCATCTTCATAATCCTTTTGTTAATATAATCACACTATGTTTCTTTTAATTGTGTATACTTACATTTGATCAACACCTTCTGTAAACAACTTCTCCCCCTTAGACACGACAAAATGCGTGAATTCTTATAACAAGACCAGTTCCATTCTGCTGACATAACAACTTCCTTTAGCAACTGCCTTAACGGGGTTGACCTGCTTTTTGTTCTCTCCTTTTCTCTCCTTCTCTGGCTTGTATCCATTCGGCCCCATTCAGCCTACTGTTTTAAGACGTTTATCCTCCTCCAGGTGTCAATGTTTTACTGGTTAGCGGTAGCGAGCCAGCATATTTAAAAAAACAAAATTGACGGCAGGCTAAATTTGTACATTTTTCGGCAGAAAAATTTCTCCGGCGAAGCCGGATTTCTTCATATAATGCTGGCTCGCTATCGCTCGCCAGGAAGAAATCGACACCTAGATGGGGATAAACGTCTTA
>JBAKBP010019641.1:0-44258 GCA_037953745.1 Lithodes maja
ATTGGTGGATAGAACTACACATTCCACACCAACTTCGCATTCCCCAAACATAAATTCCCTTTATGAATTGCCAGTACCTCTCTATTTCATCATATTTCAGAGGTGATAGTGGTGAAATATTGAGTAAGGAGGAGTACAAATCGATATGAGTGAGTTGTTAATGATGTTGTATACAAATCGATAATCAGCATCAACTTCTCATTCTCCAAACAGTAATTTACCTTGTCAATTGCTAGTGCTCTTGTATTTTACCCTAAAAGCAAGGTGAGGGTTGAGTATTTGGGCATACAGACTGAATTTAGGGGGTTTTCTAGTAGACGAGTAAAAATAGACAGATTCAATCCCTCGTCCCCAATCATGTATTGTTAATTGTAAATAGTCACTTCCACTGTCTTTCATCATATACATCAGGCAAGGGTGTAAATGTGATGCATAATCATTTCTTCAAATTGAATTTAGTGAGATTTCTAGTGATGTTGCCCGATAATAATATAAAGTATGTTTCCCTAAAGAGACATATCCCCTTGTAAATACTTAGCAATGTATTATTTCACCATATTTGTAGGATAACGGTGGAAATATTATGCAGAATTCATTCTACAAGTTTATTTTAGTGAGTTTTGTAGTGGAGATGAGGAGGGGAGAGTCATCTGATACGGGTGCACGGAGCGACCCACCGCCGGTAGAGGGCCGCAGGGTATTTTGGGCACGAGCCGGTGGGGGCGGGGTTGGCGGGGCGGGGGTCCGGGGAATAGGTGGGGAGAGGGGAGGGGTAGGGGGATTACTCCGTTCACCTCCAGCACTAAGAGGTACAAGGAAGGTTATATACTGTATATATTCATCAATTGCTATCGAACACTTATTTTCATAGATTTGGGTACTGAATCGTGAAACGGGTATGCTTAAACCTAATTCTATTTAGCATTGACTTAACTCTCATAGTAATAAAGCACTAGATCTTGCGAGAGACATATGAATACTTCAAGTATATACACTCTACGTACTATGACATAATCGAAAATGAAAAGAGTGATTCTGGATTTTAAACTTAACCACTTCCCTCCGCTACCATTCAGTACCTGCTCCCCTAACTATAGACACTTGGGACCCACACCTGCGTTACCCCACACGAAGGCTGTCCCTCCCTACACTTGTCCTCGCCACTTCCTTCACCAACATTAGGTCTTTAAAATCGGGTGTTTAAATTAGGGTAATTAAATCGTACGCCAAGCGCGAGTTTCTGTTCGTGCTAAATTTAAACAATATATATACGCACTTCACAATTTCACACACTACTTGTTTGTTTTTGCGCATCAAATAGACATTACCTGAAGCTTTACTCTGGTTCTGGAGTTATCAGGACACACACACAGGGCTGGAGGCTGGCCAAAGGTTAGCGTAGCGAGGTAATGGCCGAAGAACACATGCGCAGTTTCCGGCGACTTTTGATTGGTATGTAGGGTGTTGGCGGCATTTCTATGACCCTTTTTTAAACAGTATTGGCAACTACGCGGGCGTTAGATTGTTATGGTAAGCTGAATACTTATTAAGCATGAATTTAAAAGCTTCCCAACCCGAGATAGCGGAAAAAACTCTTGTGTGACTTGGCCTTAAGCAGCCTGCTACAGCAAGCTTGGGGAGTATCTTACCTTGGCGGACGGTGCGAGTTTGCAATTGGCTTTGCTGTTGCACTCTCTGCTGCTGAGTGGAGACGCTGCTGCTCGACTGCTGCATCGAGGTGCTTTGCTTCACCACTTGCTGTTGCTGCTGCTGCGACATGATTGCGGTGGTGGTCGGAGATTAACACAAAAGACACAAGATATTGCACCAAACACTGGCGTCTAGAGAGAACACTGCAGAGTCAAGAACTGGGTCGTGAATATTCGACTAGTGCCGCTGACTAGAGGGCTGCGAGCATAATAAAGCAAGAGGATTATAATATGCTTGCGGCCCGTGAGTCAGGCAGCCCCATTTAGCACACCCTCGCCTCCGCAGCCGTCGGGGCGAAATGGTGAGTAGAGTTAGAGTGCCCCCTGTTTAGCTGGCACTCGGCGCAGGTCGGCACCCCTCGGTACCCACTGCCACTTTTAGATATGACGTCATGGGGCGCCAGAGCCACCATAACCAACTTGACGGAAACAAGTCAAAACGGCCACACTCAAAAGCAGTTATATACCAATGGCCACAATCCTAATCAGCCCAAGTTTGGTTTGGTTAGACTAGGCTAGGGTAGCATATATTTTGTTATTTTATTTATTTGACCTTCCGGGGTCCTGTCTTGGGAAGTCTTCATTTCTCACGATTTTTTCTTCTGTGGCAATTCAACCCACATGCCATGATTATTTGTCATTCCTGTTCATTATAGTCGTCAGTTTCGCATTCCTTTTTTACCTCTACGTACTCTCTACTCTTTGGCTTCGTATATGTGTCATGGTGTTTTGAATCCGCATTTCTATGTTTAGAAAATTCATCAGAGATAATGTTTAGACACAATATACAACAAAACTCGAATGTTTTGCCTATGAATCACTCTTTCTGTAAGTAATTCGTGTGATCATTCCAATAGTGTTTCCACATTTGTAAAAAAAAAAAAAAAAAAAAAAAAAAAAACAATCTTAATAATATAACTGAAAACCCTAGCGATGACATTGGTTTATTTATCTACCATCAGAAAAATTTATCCAGCTGAGGAAGAACCAATCTGCTTCAAAAAATAACAAACATGGACCTACTACATACCCGCAGCATTTGTTATTCTTCTATATCAAAAGCATATGGTATGGATATATAATTTGTTATATTACTTTATCAATACCAAATATGTAAGTAGTACAAGTATTGTAATATCAATATAAATAAAACAGTATTATTATTATTAATTTTCTTATTATAAATTGCTTTAAGCACATTACTATGATGTCGAATGTGGAATGTAACATATCTATATATTTTGCTCAGTAATAATATTCAATTGCAACACATTTATTTTCCAGAGCACACATACAAGCAATGTTCACAAATATTCCCACAGAAGTCGGGTTGATTTAATTTAATTTTCCTCCAGGCAAGCACTAAGGTTATGAAGTATGTCTCACGAACACACGTGAGTTACATGTATAAATGTTATTACCATCACCCGGAATCGAACCACGGACAGTCAGGACTAGAGTCCACGCTTTAAGGGGGGTGACCTGCATTTGTTCTCAACTTTTCTCTGGCTTGTATCCATTTGGCCCCATTCTGCCTACTGTTTTAAGAAGTTTATCCCCATCCAGGTGTCAATTTTCTTTACTGGCGAGCGGTAGCGAGCCAGTATATTCCTTAAATGTTTTTGACAGCAGGCTAAATTTTGACATTTTTCTATAGAAAAATTTCTCCGGCAACGCCGGATCTCTTAATATAATGCTGGCTCGCTACCGCTCGCCAGGAAGAAATCGACACCAAGATGGGGATATAAGTCTTAAAATAGTTGGCTGAATGGATACAAGCCAGAGAAAGCGAGAAAAGGAGAGAAATAAAAAAAAACAAGTCACCCCCTTAATCTAATCCACCACGGTGTAATAAAGAATAGTTAACTATTTTCTACATACAGTATATATATATATATATATATATATATATATATATATATATATATATATATATAGTTAAATGACTCCATGGTTCGATCAGTGCTAGTATCATTAATCACACTAAAAATAATAAGTAATGCATACCTTGGCAATCAGTCTGACTATCGGACCAAAAAAATATAGCAAATACAAACTAGCTTTATATGGTATTGGTTTGCTCCCTAGAACTCCAGTAACCTTAAGGGAGGGTGACCTGCTTTTTGTTATTTCTGTCCCTTTCTTTCTTTCTCTGGCTTGTATCCATTCGGCCCCATTCAGCCAACTATTTTAAGACGTTTATCCCCATCTAGGTGTCGATTTCTTCCTGGCGAGCGATAGCGAGCCAGCATTATATGAAGAAATCCGGCTTCGCCGGAGACATTTTTCTATAGAAAAATGTACAAATTTAGCCTGCTGTCAAACAAAAATAAAAAATATGCTGGCTCGCTACCGCTCACCAGTAAAAAATGTACACTTGGATGGGGATACAAGTCTTAAAACAGTAGGCTGAATGGGGCCAAATGGATACAAGCCAGAGAAAGATAGAAAATGACAGAATAAAAACAGGTCACCCCCCTTAAACAAAATTAAATAAAAGCCCCTTGCCAGATAGATTAGTACATTTGTTGGTAGAAAAATATCCAGACACCTAAATGTGGAATGTACAGGCTCTCGGCCTATGCCCGAAAGGGAGTAGTTGGAATATAGAAAAAAAGGCACAAAAGGTCTTAAATTTTACCAAAAATGGTGCGAAAGGTCTCAAAATTGCCAAACTAATTTGGCAAACGTCTTAACATCTCAAAACTAATAGGGTAATAGGGTAATAGGGGGTAAATAAAAATTAATAACCAACGCGGTAAATTACTTTGTAGGACGAATTAAAAGGCACTTGTTGGCCACCCTGCATCCTCTTTAACACCGATTCCCGTCCTGGAACTCCTATTGACACCGCTACTCAACACAGTACAGCAGCTACGATAGATACTCATGTGGAAGGATCTGCGAAAGGGACATTGAAGCAACAAATACTTCAAGGGGATATATTTATATATTAGTTTGGCCTATTATTTTAACTTTTTTTTTTCTTTCTATTAGTTTCTTCCCTAGACCTCCATCAAGCTTTAAAATATATCCCATAGACCCTCCTTCGAGATAAATGTGTGCATTTTTCGATAGAAAATTACCCGGCCAAAGGCCAGTCTCTTCTAAACTGCAGGCTTGCTATCTCTCGCAAGGAAATATTGACACTTAAATGGCACGAAAGATCTTTAAATGATCAAAAAATTGTGCGAAAGGACTTACAATTGCCAAACAATAGAGTAAGCGTCTTAAACATTCAAAAGTATTGGGCTAAACATGAGGGAGAAGGAGGTCATGACAAAAGTTATACCGACTCTCACTGTGGAAGAGATTAGTGGTCTAAATTTGGAAATCATTTATTGAAAGTGGTAATATATCGGTGTTCTACGTTTGCTAGTGTTTGTCTTTAATCCATGAAGATGATAAAGCTATTTTGTAACTAAGTTAACAAGACGTTTTACTGTTAAATATATTTGCGAAAGGGACTCTGAAACCATAATTACTTTAAGCTGCATCGAACTCACGTTATTTATTCATTCCGACGTGGCAAAGTTTACCTGGCTGAATATTATATAGGTTTTAATATGGTAGGATATCGGTGGATAGAAGCTACGTTTCCTAAACAAATTAGTTAGTTATTGTAAAGTATGAAGTAATTTCACATTCTTCTTATGGGCAGTAGGTTGTGATAAATTCAATACTCTCTCTCTCTCTCTCTCTCTCTCTCTCTCTCTCTCTCAGTTGCCATTTCCGAACACCAACACACAATCACCAGCCAGGCCTCTCCATCACACTGACTTTTTGTTTATTTGGTTGAAGAGACGCCAGGCCCGTGGGAGTCTACAGGTGGTGACAGTTGGCCACAGTAAACAATGGGTATTTTAATTACACCATGACAGCTCACAGATGGCATCTTTATGAGGGTTGTGGGGTACATTGTAGAGTGGTTAAATATTAATATATGTTGCTGTTGAGATATACATAAAAAAGGATTACAGACAACTCAACCAATAGATAATTTCAAATAATCGATCTCAACCAGCGAATCACAACCAGAGACAACAAAACCAGTGCAACCAATAGTCCTAACCTAACCTATCAGTATTGGTTGAATTGACACTGGTTGAGATTTATTGATTGAAATGATCCTACTGGATGAGTTGCTCAATCATCATGGGAAGCATTTGACAGTCACACTAGCCCCGTGCACTTGGTATGGTCCTCAATTAGACATGATTTGTAGATTGGTCCAAGATATATTAGTTACAGCTTGCAGACGGCACTTGTAGGCTTAGGTTGTAGTATACATTGTTGAGTTGCTGGAAAATAATGTGTTTTTGTTAGGGAATACACTGCAATTATATAGCAGTGGTAATCGCATCTCTTACAGTGTGGGTGGGCCTCTTAACGATGTGTGGTTCATGGTTTAACCAGAACACATTAGTCACAGTTCTGGCTACACAGTCAATATTTGGAGTACGGAGACCCGTCAATGTCGCTTAAGGGGAGATTTCCACTAGAAGTATTTTTTTCTAGACCCCTTTCTCTCTCATGTTTAGCCCCATTGCTTTTTAGAGTTTAAGACGCTCGCCCACTTTAGTTTGGCGATTTTAAGAACTTTCGCCCAATTTCTGTCAATTATTATGTTCCTTCCAACAACCAACCATACTCCTAAAATCGATTAATGAAATTTACAAACACATGTGGCAATCCGTGGACTCGAACCCAAGATGCTCACACCGAAAATCAACACCTTATACATCGCACCACGAAGACAGTTAAAGGTTGGTGGACACTGCCTACGATTTATTATGCAACTTCGAATCCTGCATATCAATCTAAGCATGTACACACATCCCAACTGCAACTCACGTAGGCTATGCATATGTGAATGGCAAGAGCAATTAATGGGGCCTTAACAACTTCGGGAAGTCCTCTCGATAAATTACTCTTGAACCAATATCAATTATTATGTTCCTTCCAACAACCAACCATACTCCTAAAATCGATTAATGAAATTTACAAACACATGTGGCAGTCCGTGGACTCGAACCCAGGATGCTCACACCGAAAATCATTTAAGAACTTTCGTGCCATTTAGGTGTCGCTTTTTTCCTGGCGAGCGATAGCGAGCCTGTAATTTGAGAGGAACCGGCCTTCGGCCGGGAAATTTTTCTACCAAAAAATTTACAAATTTATCTTGAAAGGGGGTCTAGGGGGTGTAATTTTAAGCTTGATGGAGTTCTAGGGAAGAAACTAAATACCTCCCCTTAAGATATTTCTTGGGGTAATGTTTTTCAGCATTTTTGCAAGTTTATATATATATATATATACGGTATATATTTATATATATATACCGTATATATATATACATATATATATTTATATATTATATATATACTGTATATAATATATATATTTATATATATACTGTATATAATATATATATTTATATATATATACATATATATATTTATATATATATACATATATATATTTATATATTATATATATACTGTATATAATATATATATATATATATATATATATATATATATATATATATATATATATATATACAGTATTTATATATACTATATATATATATATATATATATATATATATATATAAGCCTACGATTACCACCAACTTGAATATATGCATGTGTTTGGAGGTCTTGGTATGTGTGTTTGTGTGTATGCCATAGAGAGGGTGGCGAGAGAGAATGAGTCACGTGAAGGACTGGAGGTGGATGTGATGGTGGTGATGGTGGGTGGGTGGTAGCAGCACCTCAGCGCTTACATCAACGTGCTAAATACAAACCAAAACGAGGCTTCCCTATACACGATGACGGCATACCAGTCTAGTTCATTCTTCTCCCTCTACCGAACACACATAAACACACACATCGCTCTCTCTCTCTCTCTCTCTCTCTGACGAACAATTACCAACCGTGCAAGCTAGGGCTACTAGACATATTCAATTTCGAAATTGAATCCTCAAAATCGTTTGGTAGCTCAAAATTACATAATATTGGAAACTCTTATATAAATTATAAGGTTAGCCCCTTGAAGGTTGAGCTTACTAAAGCACGTTTACAAGCTGGTATGTAGAAAGTTGATTTGTCTCAATGTAAATTCAATGTACAGCTATGAATAGAATTTGTGCTCTACCTGGAGCGATAAAACCCGAGTGATGCATATATATATATATATATATATATACTGTATATATACTGTATATACAGTATTTATATATAATTTTTTTTTTTTTTTTTGGTATACTGTATATATATATATATATATATATTCCAACTACTCCCTCTCGGGCATAGGGTGAGAGACAGTACATTCTACCGCTCAACACGGTGAAGCCTTTGAGGTCTCGTTCCAGTCTAGGGAGTGAGACATGTGAAGCACCCACCGAAGGCTCGAAGCAGCCCCATCTATGAAGCTGTTTTGCCTCTGCGCTTCACTGTTTTTCCCCCCTCCCCTAGACTCGGACCCTTACTCTCTGAATGCCATCTATTGAGCAATTTACTCACTAGGCATTGCCCCCTGTATTATATTTTGAATATGGGAATATTTATACAGTGCTATTTTATCATGGAGGTATTTTTTTGGCGTTTCGGTGGCCTTTGCGGTATATACTGTATATATATATATATATATATATATATATATATATATATATTGTATATATATTTATATTGCACCTATATTTTTTGGTTTCATCTACAGTATAGTAATTATCTCCTTTCACTGGATCGCATTAATGGTGTATACATATATATATTAACAGTTAGCGTAACTCCTTGGGCTACATCATCATCATCATCTCACTCTCTCTCTCTCCATTCTTTTTGCCCCTCGTTCCTTCCCTCTATAAATATTTGTTCTCGATTTCCAAATATTCTAGATATTCTTTCACTTAAAAAGTTGTTTTCCATTTAGCTTTCGCTTAACACATGACTGCTTAACTAAACTTACTGTAGGCCTACACTTCGTCACTCTAAACATGTCAATCTTTTCTTTTCTGTCTGTGTCTTTCTATATAATAAGAAGCGATGTAAATCACCACACTGACTTTTACCAAAGACATTTTATCTATTGTATTTACCAAGGAAATCGTACTCATTTTAATAAGCTGCTTAGACTGATTGCATATATTTGCGACTATTTACAAACGTCGTATTCATTATTTGTGTGATCTTCATAATTATTCGACCTAAATATATTCAAAACATTTAAATATCAATAAAATAATGCATAAATATTGTACACACATTAGTATTGTGTTAATTAGTAAATTAATGAATGCTACTGTTACTTGTTATAAATATTGATATACAGAGGAATTAATGAACAGGCAAAACCCAATGTATTCGAATTGAATTATGCTGTTGTATAATATTTTGTTGACGTGCATTATTATAATTTTAATTTTGTTTAAAAGCATACAGTCTACCGATTGCTTCAAAATTGTTCAGAATATTCACTGTCCAACAATCACCCTCTCATTTTCGCCAACTGCTTCCTATCATAAGCATATTTAACACCATCTACATACTCTGTCGTCCATCAACACTCCCCCATCCCTTCCTTCAAGCTTATAGCATCCATGAGTTTTTATAGAACAACAATAACCTAATATTAGTCTGATTGCAGATGCAGCTGTAAATTACAGCCGATTTTTGGCCAACTCTCACTCTTACACATACTCTCTCATCCATCCAAACACCCACTTCTCCTACCCATACACGCCCATATCCTCCTACTGACGCCTATCTCTTCCACCCATACAACTCTCTTTCACCCATTTCTCCTCCCATACACGCCCAATTTCAGCCCCTCACAACTTCTTCTACATACCTCCCAGAAGCCCCACCCAACTCACATCCCAAGTCGCGTCATTATTAGATTCAGTGTCTGTCAGGAATTCCGGACCACGATGCCCCCGTGAAAAGAGAAATACGTCTGAGTCAGCCAGCTATGTGGGGGAGGTGGTGGGAGGTGGGGGGAGGTGGGGAGAGGTGGTGGGAGCCCAGGTGAGAATTGTGGTATTTATACACAGATATATACTAGTGTAATTTTTTTTGTAGTGCCCCTAACTAGAGCGCCTATGTCAAGAGGGTAGTACCAACTTGACTTATGGACGCCATATTGTTTCTACCTTACGTTTTACCCCCATACCAAACCATCATATTTACACTTAATGTTTCAGTGTATATACCTTTTAATATTATATTTATGTTTCTTAGTACTTCGCTATTCATCAATCTACATCCATTTGGGTACTCAAGTCCCCGGGCGCCATTTAGTTTCCGACTCCCGGGATCACTTAGGTCGGTTCTCTCTTTATACAGTAGAAGCACTCTAGCCTTAACCACATCAGTATTATGATTGGTTTCTTCCATTGCACTCTCGCTATAGTTAGAAGATTGTATCAAGCTTAGGAAGGAAATTGTGGAATCAAAGGAGTAAAGACAATCTCAATTATATAGTTGATACTCACAGATCCTTTTCAAGCTACATAAATGTGTCTGATAATTGCCAAAATGTACTAAATAAAGCTGTCATTATATGCTGAAAGAGTTAAGCATCAAGTTGACAAGTCAGTGTGGACAGAGAGACAGAGAGAGAGTTATACCCTCCTTCGGTTTCTATCCCTCCATCTGTGCCTTTGTCTCTAATTTCCTTTCCGGCCGTTCCATAGCTGCGGTTGTGGACGGCCATTGTTCACTTCCTCACCCTATAAACTCCGGTGTTCCTCAGGGCTCTGTCCTATCTCCTATTCTCTTTCTAATTTTTATAAAGGATCTCCTTAACTGTACCTTAATTCCCATCCATTCATACGCAGACGACTCAACCTTACACTACTCCATTAGTTTTTCAGAACGCCCCAGCCAGCAATCCCTCAACGACAAACTTAATGAAGCCATAGAACTCTTAAATTCTGATCTAAATACTATTTTCAATTGGGGCAGAGAAAACCTTGTTAACTTTAATGCTTCCAAAACCCAATTTCTCCATCTATCTACCCGTCAGGATCTCCCAGCGGACTATCCCTTATTCTTCAACAATACAAAAATCAACCCTTCATCTTCTCTCAATATTCTTGGTGTCTCTTTTTCTTCTGCTCTCATTTGGAAGGACCATATTACCAGTCTTGCTAAGGCAGCCTCCCAGAAGCTGGGTGTGCTCAACCGCCTTAGGGGGTTCTTTTCCCCTGCACAGCTTCTTGCTCTGTACAGGGGCATAGTGCGCCCTTGTATTGAGCATTGTTCACATGTGTGGGGAGGTTCCTCTCACACCGCTCTCCTAGACAAAGTTGAAAGGAAGGCCTTTCGTATCATTAACTCCCGTCCACTCACCAACTCTCTGCAATCTCTCTCTCTCCGCCGCAATGTTGCATCTCTCGCTATTCTATCGCTACTATAATAATCAGTGTTCCTCAGAGCTATCCCAGTGCATACCACCTCCTTTACGTAGGGCACGTGGTACCCGTCTTGCAACTCAATCCCACCCCTACTCTGTGCAACTCTCCAACCCAAGAGTGAAACTTTACTCTCAAACTTTCTTCTACTCAACATCTGAGCTCTGGAACTCTCTCCCAGAATCAGTCTTTCCCTCTTCCTATGACTTAAATTGCTTCAAACTCCGTGTGTCCAGGCATTTTGGCTCGAACGTCCTTGATTTTGGCCCTGTCACTCTTTCAACTATGGGGGAGGCACTCGCTATAGGCAGTTATGCCTTTTGCCTCCCTCAATCACATAGAAAAGAGAAAAAAAATCTTGTTAACGATACATTTAAGAGTAGTTTCATATCCATTTTAAAGAATAATACTTCTGCCTTGAAATAATAATGTCTGGTGGGAATTGACTATCGGCGAGGTTCGTGGCAACTTTAAATAAGAATGTTTGGAACGAAAGGAAATTAATCGTTAAATAATAACTATAAGATGCAATAAATGTAACTAGAATCTGTACCCAGTGTTTAATTATACGCAAATGGTTGAATTTAATACATATTTAAGGAAAACAAATTTAATACATTGCTTAAAATGTAGGTCTTTAAGCATCATACATAATATTTTTGATATAGTTGCCTGCTGTACTGAATACATTAAGCACGCGGCAGCGATAATACATTTTGTGTACAGCTTTAAAGTGGTTAGCAATACTGTAGAAACTAATATAAACAAATTGATCGAAATATGATTGAAGTATGCGAAGACTAACGAAGACTTGGCTCAAAATTCACTGCGATCAGTCATTTACAACACACCAGGAGAGAGTTCTAGAGTCATGATGCAAACATTTATGATAATTATGTTTTGATATTAAAATCATATCCACCCTCTTCACTTCTTACTAATTGACATAACTAAGAAACTAAATATGACTAATACAAGGGACACTGTCTCCATCTCTCTCTCTCTCCCTCTCTTACGAATGGATTAAAAACTGGCTTAGTGAAAGAAAGCAGAGAGTGGTTATTGATGGTGTTGACTCATCATTGGATAATGAAGGGTGTAATTAATCTGACACGTGATAGTTTGGGGTCTACGTTCATTATAAGATTAGCTATACGGAAATATTATTATTATAATCAATATTTGTGGTCATGTATGCGTAAACATGCTGGCTTAGTCACCGATATTTGTATTTTCCCTACTCGCATCCATAGTTCTGTATGTGTTTTGGTCTTGTCACCTTGAAGAAGCAGTGCCCACACCTTGTTTTATGATATTCTTACACTGGGTTGTGCTTTTAGATGCGTGTAATTCACTCACTTGTTCGTCAAGGGGAATCCACGCAATGCGAGCTAAGCTCATCATTGTGGGTGTGTGTGTGTGTGTGTGCGTGCGCTGTGCAAGCGGGAGCTACTGTTAACGTCAAAAGACGTGTTCTACTTGCACAGCTTTAAATCTAGTTTCCTCTTGTAAAGTAAAATATATACTGTATACTACACTAGCCAACGGAACAGAACAAATAAATTTCATATGCATTTTGAGGACATGCTTATCCTTTTACTTGTGATCTAATCGAAAGTTGAAATTATGGACACAAGCCGTTACTTTTGTGGGTACAGTTCTCAGCATATACTGTATAGGGTAACATCAATTTGAATCTTTGAACCTATAAAGCCGAGATATGAATCATAGCATTGCATCGTCTCGTTTGCGTTCAATGTTGATTCAAATGGGTGAGTCGCGCTTTATGCTCCTGACTGTACCTAACTGTCAGGAGCAGCGAAGAAGCCAATGCTGTGTACTTTGAAATAGTAAGAAGGCATTGTTGTGTCGGTTGAAATAATATGATCCGTTTCTCTTTAGTCTTTGCCACAAGGTCTGCCGCCTGCCTGGGCTTTGTGTTTAATTATTTGTGCTTGTCTCTTGCCATTTTATTTTATTTTTTGGTGGTGGTGGTGGGGGGGGGGGGGGGAGGGGGGCAAGTCTGGTGGAGGAGTTTTCTTGTTTAAATTTCTTCGTTTCGATATAATACATATTCCTCTCGTTTTATATCCATTATCGCTGTTGGTCACATCCCCATATCCCCAGCGTAATACACCCATACTTGGAGGAAGGAGTAATATATAGTTGTCGGCCAAATATTTGTTCAAGCAACGTGTTAATGATGGAATATAATGGTCTACTTGTGAGAGAGGGAGAGACACACACACACACACTGACCACACATACCTTACGATCCCAGCGAGGTGGTAAGGACTTAATTCTTGTAAAGATAGATAACCTGAGATTAAGGGAAAGTGGAAGGAAAGAATAGCAAAGAAGAAGGCTCTCTTCCCACCCTCCGTTCCCTCCGACAATTGCCGTACATAGTACAAAGGAGTACAAAGGAAATCAAGCAACAACATATCCAGTGCCCTTCTAGGTTGCTTGTCCTCCAAAACACTGAGGATCAAGTGTCCAAACAGTGGTTTAGAGTGGGTAAGGGAACATTGGAAAGGGAATTACTGCCCTGGAACTAATATCCGTGGCATGAAGACAGTTGGAAGTGAATAACCTTGCAGATCTTGGAAACCGCCTGAAGGAATGTATAGAAAGTTAGAAATGGAAAGGAAGTTGCATGCAAACCTTCACCTGTAGTAATATATATATATATATATATATATATATATATATATATATATATATATATAATTTGTTTATTTAATTTTTCCTTCGTTAGCTCTCTTCAACTGGAAGCAGTGTTTGTTACTACCACATAATTCTATCATTGGTTATTACCTACTCCATCCCAATTTCTCTGTGGTAGGAGTCTAGACTTTTTTTTAACCCAACCTATCAGCAATCAGAAGTATTGGCCAAACCACAACCAAACCCATCACGAATCAAAACTATTAGCAAATCCACAACCCAACTTATTGTCTTCTTACTTCTGTTTTCGTGTTGGCTCACTGTGGGTTCCTACAGTATCTTCCGACCTTCTCCCGCTGGCCTAGCCTAGGCACCAGCTGTTTCACCAATCAGAAGTATAAACAATTCGGATGAATCCAGCAGCCAACCTATCAAGAGTCAGAGCTAAAACTTTGTACAGAGAACCCAAAAACCTACTAACCAAGGATCAGTTATTATACCCTACTATATCCGTTAGCAAATCTAGAATACAATATTTCACAAGTCAAAACTATCATTCCTTACTTGATCTTTCACCGAGCCCAGAACCCACGCATCTGAGCTATTACACCCTGTTTAATAATACAGCCAACTCACAGACGGAGAGAGAGAGAGAGAGAGAGAGAGAGAGAGAGAGGGGAGGGAGGGGGGTACGAAAAGAAATAATGTTTAGGTAAAAATATGGTCTAGAACTCTAGATGAAATGAAGTTAATGAATACGATCATTGTAGTACGATATAATAATAACAATCTTATTTTTGGCTTAGCTTAATGCAAATGGTCACAGTCCATGTATAGTAATATTCATTCATGTTGCACCTCGGTAATTATTACAATCTCGTGAGTTTTTTGTAATGAACATTGCTAATTTATCTGAACATTTGTTTCATTATTAATACGATAGCCTGAAAAGTAAACGGTTTTCAAGTGTTACCATTTTGCAGTAATTCAACAAAGATATCCCGATTGTGCTTTTTGTATTCTTTATTTGATTAATGCCGATATATTTGCAATAATATTGGGTATTATCAATTGAAGAATGATAGCACTGATTCCGGTAAATGAGGCAGAGATATTTATTATGTTATCTCCACCAGCCAACTTTACTCCTAAACTCGATCAATGAAATTAACAAACACATGTGGCAGTCCGGGGATTCGAACCTAGGATGCTCACGCCGAAAATCAACACACTTATGCATTGCACCACGAGGACAGTTAAAGAATGTTGCACAAGCCTACGATTTATTATGCAGTTTCGAATCCTGCATATCAATCTTAGCATGTACATACATTCCAACTGCGCTACTACTATGAATATTACCCACAACTCCGGAGCGACATAACTGGATATCGTCGATTAACATTCTTCTCTTTCAGGCATTATTCACATAACAAAGATGCCCGTGATTCAAGCAGGTGCGGCAAAAATAACAAAATCTAATTATACCTCACACCTCCTGAGCAAAACAATTGTATATCGTTGATGACGCGGCGGTGAGACCAATCTATTTCTGTCCGTTTCCACCACTCCCAAGTGTTCCCTTCCCCTCTCCCTGGCTTGTGTAAGTCAGAAGCTTCTAATCCACCCACACAACCACTACCCACACCCTATCTACCCCTACACTACGGTTACCCACACTTCTCTTACCCCTATACCATACCTCTACACCAGATACACAAACCTCACCTACCCATACCTCTCTTAACTCCATGCCACAACTAACTACACTTCACCTGCCCCAACGCCACGGCTACCCACACTTCTCTTTCCCCTACACTACGGTTACCCACACTTAGCTTACCCATTTTCACAGCTACCTCTACACCGCAGATACACACACCTCGCCTACCCCTACACCACAGCTACCTCTACACTACAGCTAATCACAATTTAGCTACCCCTACACCAACACGGGCAACCCAGACCACAGCTACCTCTTGTTACGGCTGGATCGGCAATACATATTCGGGATTCTTGATCGTAGGACAGAAATGGCTTATGTGACAACGACACGCTCGATTCCAGTCCCAAATACTATATGCTCCAGACAACAAAAGCACCAACGCCCTACAGAGTTATCGTCTATGGTAACGAGGTACCTTAACTCGGCGAAAGTGTACAACAGGGGTAGGCTATGAGGCTAAACTCCCTCAGACATTTATAGGTTACGTTATTACTAAAGAAATGCAATACTCAAGAAACTACGTTAATATTAAGCCTCTAATAATGTAGAATAGAAGCAGGCTAAAGGTATGACAGTGAAATGCTAAATGACAAATGTACACGCCTATTTGAAAGCGCGTGCACTAGAATAACTGTCCCCTACTAACATGCACTAGCATGTAGCATACAAGATGTTCATGATCCAGTAGATACCTAATAATACACATGGAAGGAACATAAATAGTAGTCACTTATTATAAGAATGAATCTATACTTGGAATAACTAAAAGGTTGCAGGCAACAGTACTGCGCCGGTAGCCTACTACCGCATAGGCTACTTCGCTTCTCTCACTCTGTCTCCCCTCTGAGTCCGTATGCGCCCTACGCAATAGAACTCCGGAAACAGCAGCAAAACGACAGTGCAGTTAATTGATACATGAAAGTATTAATAGTGTTGTCTAGTGTGTGAGTAATGTGTATTGTAAAGTGTTACATACATAAACTTAAAGAGAGCTGCAATGCATAGTAAAATAAAGATATATCCCACTCATCATCCCCATGTGTTCTAGCTAGCAGGCCAAGTCACAGGAACAACGCGTCCCAGCACCGAAAGCGAGAACCCAGGAAAAGACTGTAGAGAACACAAGGACAGATAAATTACGTTACTCTACTATACCGGCACTACGAGCGAGCTGTAGTCTCTGGTACTACACTCGCTCCTGGCTCGGTATGCAAATCAAGGCTAAGTCCTCGCCCCTCTACAAACAACTCCTGGGCATGGTTGGGCTCTTACACATGGCACCAGTCTAGTCACAAATTGGATGATGAGCGGGGCATATAACTCGTGAACATTTAGAACGTTCACCAACTATCCTCATCAAGAAGATCGCTGTTCACATTAACCCCTTAAATCTAATACATGTAAATATATGCTTGTCCTAAGAGTAATACGAGAGGTGAGTGCTGAAACTCCTTTAGGACCTCAAGGGAAGGTTATGCATTTAAATAGAGAGAAGAATGAAATGAGAGTAATGTCGTCAGAGAGAAAGAGTGCAACCGTGAGAAGTTGGGAGAGAGGGCAAGGGATGTTAGAATCTCAAAGGTTCTAGGCAACCTGATCATGGAACACACAGCGAGCCTCCAGGCAATGTGCAGTACGACAACATGGGCAGCCCAGGCAGCGTAGGCAGGCGGCAATGGACTACCAACCCTGTCGCGCCCAGCTATAAGCGCAAGGGCCAACCAGTCCATACGTCTGGCAACCACCCCCCCGGCAGCGTGGCGCGTTGCTACCCTCTCGCTCTGAAGCCTAACTCACTCTCTCTCTCTGAACTCCCATTGTCTTATCTATCAACTTCTCTATTGATACTACATATTAAATGGAAGGTCTCGACATGGCTTAAAACAAAACCCACCACTGGTTAGCACATGACGAGACCTTTGCAGAGATACAAAGAACATAGTTATAAGTTGTCACACTCAATATACATAGCTGCTGACGGTAGCCAGCACGGTACAGTGGTACGGGCGGTACAGTGGAGTACCAAGGAGTACAATCAGGTTGCGTTGCCACGCACTGGGTGCGTCACAGCCCCCCCAAGATTTTAGATAATCGACCTTAGAAGCATTATCAAAATCTGACAGGCAACCAACCGACCTGCTACCCTTAGCTGCCACTAATTGCAAAAGGTGCACAACAACTGAAGTGTGAATTATACATAAAACACAATATCGCATGCATCATGCTACAACAATAAAGACTTACAAAACTAAAAAAAAAAAATTCTCGTTTATTTTATTGTTTTATAATCTTTTTGGACGGCGTTATGATAGCCTAATTTTACTCCTGCTCAACCCACACACCGTGCATGACTATCCTGGATCATCAACCCTTGATAGACAATCTGCTATCACGTTCTCACTCCCGGCAATATGCTGAATGTTGAGATTATACTCTTGGAGCATTAGGGACCACCTGGTCAACCGCATATTCCGATTGTGAAACTGATTTAGGAATTTCAAGGGATGATGGTCCGTATAAATCGTCACTACCGGGCCGTAGGCTGGAACATAAACTTCGAAATGTTTGAGCGACAAAACGATAGCAAGAAGCTCCTTCTCTATAGTCGAGTAATTTCTTTGTGCCGAATTAAACTTGCGAGAAAAGAAGCTCACTGGGTGTTCCAAGCCCTCGGAATCAGTCTGCAGTAACACTGCCCCGGCACCCACACCGCTGGCATCAGTCGCCAGCTGAAAACTCCTGGAGAAGTCTGGGGCTCTCAAAATCGGATGTGTACACAGCAGGTGCTTGACTAGGTCGAAAGCCCTCTGACACTCCGCAGCCCAACAGAACTTCACTGACTTCGACAGTAGATCAGTTAACGGTGCTAAGACAGTAGAGTATCCCCGGATGAAGCGCCTATAATAGCCTATCATACCTAGGAACCGCATGACCTGGCACTTAGTGGTGGGCCTGGGAAACATATTGATAGCCTGTATCTTGCTCAGGGGGGGCACACCCGGCCTAACCCGACCACGAAGCCAAGATACTGCACAGTAGCCTTTACAAACTCGCACTTCCTCAGGTTCACCACCAGCCCAGCATCGTGCAACTTCCCAAACAGGGTCTCTAAGTGCCTTAGGTGATTTTCAAAATCGTCATCATACACTATCACGTCATCAAGGTAGACCGTGCAGTTAGGGATTTCGTCACAAATATCGTTCATCAGGTTCTGAAACGTGGCAGGTGCGTTCTTAAACCCATAAGGCATTACGTTACATTGGTAGGTCTTGCCATCTACCACAAAACCACAAACTTGCTTAGCTCGGTCCGACAGGGGTACTTGCCAGTAGCCTTTTACAAGATCAATTTTAGTAAGGTACTTTGCATTCCCTATCTTGTCCACGCTGTCGTCAACTCGAGGCAAAGGGTAAGGGTTGGTAGTGGTCAAGCCATTTAGCCTACGAAAATCTATGCAGAACCGCACCTTGCCGTCAGGTTTTGGCTGCAACGTGACGGGTGATGTCCACTTCACATAACCTTCAGTGATCATCCCTCTCTCAACCATGTACTTTAACTCCTCCCGTAAAGCTGGCAACTTTACCGGGGGCACACGGTAGGGCACTGACTTGAAGGGCACATTATCACCGACGTCCACGTCGTGCGTTACCTGAGTAGTGAGACCTGGGTGTTCGGCGAAAACAGAGGGGTATGACCTGAACATGCCTAGGACAGCAGCACCCTGGTGCTCAGGCAGGTGACTTACAGCTTGCCTAGCCTCTTGTTCAGTATTCCCCGCCCACTGTCCCGCGGAAATGACACAGTTCCAGCTATCCTCCTCAGCAGCATGACTGTCCCCACCTCCTTCTCCACCCTGGCCGCTGCAGGCCAGCACAGGGACAGTGAGAGGCTCTGAGGGGCGTCTCACATACTCTTTCATGAGGTTAACCCTCTCCGACATATGACGCAATTTTGAGCCTATTGGGGATACTTTAAAGTCTTTGTTACCATCAGGGGTATTTAGAAACCTTTAGTTTAGTTACTTCAACCTATGCAGTTGTCTTTGAGTAAGTTGTGGGCAGAAAACGAATTTTGGAGAGGTAATTATAAGAGTGAGAGAACTCTATTTCTTATTGCTAATCTGGCAACCTCTGCGTCATATGAGTCTGAAGGAGTTAACATGACATAACTGATGGTTTTTCCTACGGTCAGGTGTTGCAACGAGATAATCAAGGTCGGACAGTTTCTTAGCCACCACATACGGCCCAATAAACTTGGCAGAAAGGGGGTGTCCAGGCAAAGGTAAAAGCAACATTACCTCCTGACCCACCGAAAACTCCCGAAGCTTCACCTTGGCGTCATACTGGTGCTTCATGACCGCCTGTGCATTAACCAAGTTATTACCTGCCGCTGCCATGCAACCTATAAGTCTCTCCCGGCTCTCAAGGATATATTTAAGTACAGACCCCGGCTTCTCTTCGCCCTCCCAGATCTCTTTCACCATACTTAAAGGTCCTCTCACATTATGGCCAAAGACTAGTTGATTTGGACTGAACCCCAGGCTCTCTCCTGGGACTTCACGTGCAGCGAACAGAACATACGGCAGACCCAAATCCCAATCAGTGTCATGTTCTGCACAGTAACAGCGTAGCATACTCTTCAGGGTCGAGTGCCACCGCTCCAAGACTCCCTGACTCTCGGGATGGTAGGCTGACGACACTACAGAACATATACCGTGCAACTGAAGGGTTTGCTTGAACAATTTGGATGTAAAATTGCTCCCCTGGTCTGACTGCACCTCACGTGGAAATCCATAACGGGAACAGAACAATAATAAGTTTTTAACAACTGCCTTTGCCGAGCCGTTTCTCATGGGGTATGCGTCCGGGTATCTCGTAGCCACATCCATGATTGTCAACAGGAATTTATTGCCACTACTAGTAGGTGGGAAAGGGCCAACCAAATCTACTACAACTTTGCTGAACGGAGGCCCGGTGACAGGTATGGGAAACAAAGGTGCCTTCGGGATGGTCTGGTTAGGCTTCCCCGTTGTCTGGCAGGTCGCACACCCAGCCACCCATGCACAGACATCAGCCTTGACCCCAGGCCACCAGAAAAACCTGCCCAATGCCGCCAATGTTTTTGTTACCCCCAAATGACCCGCCACCGGCACATCATGCGCCAGACACAATAAGGACTCTCTATACTTATTTGGAACAACCACCTGGTCTACTACCCTCGCACCGCCCTCCCACTTCGATTTGGGGTCTAGAAATCTGCGGTACAATATCCTGTTGAGCCTAAAGAAATCTCCCGGCTTCGCATCCCCATCTTCCTCCAACTCTATGGCACCATTGCTATAACGAGCTAGGCTAGCGTCTTGCAGCTGCTGCTCACTAATGTCCCTGGGCGTCAATGCATCAAGATGGTTTTGTAATAAGACATTACCCCGGCTAGTAGGCTCTACTGCCTTAGTGGCTCTCGCTACAGCTCTTGCCTCACGCGAAGTCTTACCCAACTCTGCCTTGTTACACCCCATATCTGGGCCAGAGTCAACTCCCGTGTTTATTATAGGTCCAAGTACCGAATCACCGAGAAGTGCAGCAGAATCAATGTCCCTTTTCCTGCCCTTAGCAACCTTCTCCTGATCCCTCCTCCACTGTCCCCGAGGTTGAGTGCTAGGCTGTGCAGGAGCCGCAGAGCGAGATCGGGTTACCACACAGGCCATCTTATCCTGTTGGCACCTCCCAACCCATTCCCGATTCTCACCATCCACGTCGGCCGCCCTCTCGGCAACGACTAAGGGTGGAGTCCCGGAAGTGGGCACCGCAAAGTCGTTGCCGAGAAGAAGGTCGACGCCCTCAACTGGCAAACACTCAACGATCCCTACATCCAGCTCCCTGCACACCTCTCCCACTCTCAACTCCAACCTCACAAGTGGGTATGACCTCGTAGCATTTATACCCTGCACCACAACAACTCTGGCCGCATTTATCGGTTTCCCTGTGAAGTTCCTCAACAAAGTTTGCGAAGCCCCCGTATCCCTCAGCAAGTCAACCCTCCGTAGTTCACTCCCCCAGCTCACAAACCCGTGCCCCCGATGGCTACAGAAAGTGTCCCGGACAGGTGTCGAGCCTTCCGTACGCTTCTTTACCGCGTGTGCCTCAGCTGCTGACAACCTACCCCGGGCAGTTGCTGCAGCCTTCAGAGACACACCGATACTGTGAACCAATGACACCGGCTTAGCGGGAGTGTTACTAGGGCACTCACGTGAATAATGGCCTAGCTTCTGACATTTGTAACATTTCACATCCCCAATGGGCTTCTTCCCTTGTGCGGGCGAAGAAGGGGCCTGACCTTTAGTAAACGGGAGAGGCTTGTGTTTGTAGGTGTTATTAGGTGCAATGCATTTAGTGTGGTTATGTGTGTCATAGGATTTGTTATTATCGAAAACTCTGGTGGGTGGGGTATAGCGCCCCTTCTGCCCTGACTCAGCCCTCTGAGCGGCACCGCAACCACGAATCAATGATAATCTGAGGTCTGCCATCTTGGCAGCCTCCTCTACTGTCTTGGGACATTTTTCCTTAATGTTCAGCGTTAGATCGGTTCCAGTACATTTGTAAAACTGTTCCAGATAGAAAAGTTGCTTAATTTCCTCAGCCGACTCTGCGTGCTCGGACCGAAACCAGTTATTACATGCATCTGTTAAGTCCCGTGCGTGCTCCATAAAACTGACGTCGCTCTTCTTATTCACGCCACGGAACTTCAATCTATAAGTTTCGGGTTGCAGTTCGTAGGCCCGGAGCACAGCCTCCTTCACCAGTCCATACACGACACTCTCGTCCAGTGACAGTGCATCGTAGGCTTTCAACCCCTTACCCACTAGACGTGATGAAACTAATGCTGCCCATTTAACCTCCGGCCAGTCATACTCACGACACTTCTTTTCGAAACGAGCAAAAAACTCAGTCACTGCTGTCTCATCAAATGCGGGTACTAACTTAATTAAATGCGAAAGTGAGTCTGTAACCCAGTGCCCACCACCGAGATGACGCCCCGTGGTCTCTACTCTAGACTTCTCGACATCCATTTCAGCCTGGTACCTGGTTGCATCCTGATTGGCTTGGATTCTAGCAACCTCTATGCGTTCTATACTAGCCTGTTGTATCTGAGTCTCCTGCAGCTTAATCCGTTCTATACTAGCCTGTTGTATCTGAGTCTCCTGCAGCTTAATCCGTTCTATACTAGCCTGTTGACTCTCTTGCAACTTAAGCTTAGCTAGTTCTAGCTGAAATAACATCTCAGGAGACAGGCCTGGGGGGGGGGAGAGCACAAAATGGGGGATCCACACCGAGACGTGTTTACGGGTAAGCCAGCTTGCCATTGAGAACCCTCCTGCTGCATCGTGCTAAGACTCGCTGGCTGAGGGCCCAGCTCAGGGGTAGAGTGGAATGGAGGCTTGGAGGGAACCCCCCCAAGACCCCACTCCACCCACCGCCCCATCGCCATCACCCAACAAACATGCCACCAAATTCTTCTTGGGCCAACTGTCAGGACAGTCCCGCCCCAAAACCGTGGCTAAACAGCGAAGACCGTAACAATCAATAGCCTGCAGGCGCTGTTCGGTCAAAGGTGTCTGCAAAAATGCCCGGGCATCCCTCTCTCCACTTATAACACTCCCCTCCCTAAATATCTGTTGTACTTGCTGGTCACTAGGCTGTACCGTGTTATCCTCCCCCGTAAATGATGAGTCATTAGACATAGTGCTGGTTATACAATTGCTGTTCATAAAAAAAAAAAAAAAGTGCTTATTACTAATTGCAGTCTCGACTCACAAAATGTTAAAGATGCTTGAATGACTCTACTCTAGACACCCCTAACGAAACAATCTGCAAGTCCACCAATACAATAATGACACAATAAAAATTCCTCCAATATGCAAGAAAATTCTAGCCAGCTCTACTAGGTAGCATAGAATAGTTCTCCAAAAAACATGTGATAGGATACCACTGAATCTTGTGCAAGGTCGCCATTTTGTTACGGCTGGATCGGCAATACATATTCGGGATTCTTGATCGTAGGACAGAAATGGCTTATGTGACAACGACACGCTCGATTCCAGTCCAAATACTATATGCTCCAGACAACAAAAGCACCAACGCCCTACAGAGTTATCGTCTATGGTAACGAGGTACCTTAACTCGGCGAAAGTGTACAACAGGGGTAGGCTATGAGGCTAAACTCCCTCAGACATTTATAGGTTACGTTATTACTAAAGAAATGCAATACTCAAGAAACTACGTTAATATTAAGCCTCCAATAATGTAGAATAGAAGCAGGCTAAAGGTATGACAGTGAAATGCTAAAGGACAAATGTACACGCCTATTTGAAAGCGCGTGCACTAGAATAACTGTCCCCTACTAACATGCACTAGCATGTAGCATACAAGATGTTCATGATCCAGTAGATACCTAATAATACACATGGAAGGAACATAAATAGTAGTCACTTATTATAAGAATGAATCTATACTTGGAATAACTAAAAGGTTGCAGGCAACAGTACTGCGCCGGTAGCCTACTACCGCATAGGCTACTTCGCTTCTCTCACTCTGTCTCCCCTCTGAGTCCGTATGCGCCCTACGCAATAGAACTCCGGAAACAGCAGCAAAACGACAGTGCAGTTAATTGATACATGAAAGTATTAATAGTGTTGTCTAGTGTGTGAGTAATGTGTATTGTAAAGTGTTACATACATAAACTTAAAAAGAGCTGCAATGCATAGTAAAATAAAGATATATCCCACTCATCATCCCCATGTGTTCTAGCTAGCAGGCCAAGTCACAGGAACAACGCGTCCCAGCACCGAAAGCGAGAACCCAGGAAAAGACTGTAGAGAACACAAGGACAGATAAATTACGTTACTCTACTATACCGGCACTACGAGCGAGCTGTAGTCTCTGGTACTACACTCGCTCCTGGCTCGGTATGCAAATCAAGGCTAAGTCCTCGCCCCTCTACAGACAACTCCTGGGCATGGTCGGGCTCTTACACATGGCACCAGTCTAGTCACAAATTGGATGATGAGCGGGGCATATAACTCGTGAACATTTAGAACGTTCACCAACTATCCTCATCAAGAAGATCGCTGTTCACATTAACCCCTTAAATCTAATACATGTAAATATATGCTTGTCCTATGAGTAATACGAGAGGTGAGTGCTGAAACTCCTTTAGGACCTCAAGGGAAGGTTATGCATTTAAATAGAGAGAAGAATGAAATGAGAGTAATGTCGTCAGAGAGAAAGAGTGCAACCGTGAGAAGTTGGGAGAGAGGGCAAGGGATGTTAGAATCTCAAAGGTTCTAGGCAACCTGATCATGGAACACACAGCGAGCCTCCAGGCAATGTGCAGTACGACAACATGGGCAGCCCAGGCAGCGTAGGCAGGCGGCAATGGACTACCAACCCTGTCGCGCCCAGCTATAAGCGCAAGGCTGCCAACCAGTCCATACGTCTGGCAACCACCCCCCCGGCAGCGTGGCGCGTTGCTACCCTCTCGCTCTGAAGCCTAACTCACTCTCTCTCTCTCTGAACTCCCATTGTCTTATCTATCAACTTCTCTATTGATACTACATATTAAATGGAAGGTCTCGACATGGCTTAAAACAAAACCCACCACTGGTTAGCACATGACGAGACCTTTGCAGAGATACAAAGAACATAGTTATAAGTTGTCACACTCAATATACATAGCTGCTGACGGTAGCCAGCACGGTACAGTGGTACGGGCGGTACAGTGGAGTACCAAGGAGTACAATCAGGTTGCGTTGCCACGCACTGGGTGCGTCACTCTACACCACAGCTACACACACCTCACTTACCCCTACACCACAGCTCCCTCTACACCACAGCTACACACACCTCACTTACCCTACACCACAGCTACCTCTACACACACCTTACTTACCCCTACACCACAGCTACCTCTACACCACAGCAACACGCACACCTCACTTACCCCTACACCACAGCTACCTCTACACCACAGCTACCTCTACACTAAAACTTCTCACACTTTAGATACCCCTACACCAACACGGGCAACCCAGACCACAGCTACCTCTACACCACAGCTACACACCTCACCTACCCCTACACCACAGCTACCTCTACACTACAACTGCTCACACTTTAGATACCCCTACACCAACACGGGCAACCCAGACCACAGCTACCTCTACACCACAGCTACACACACCTCGTCTACCCCTACACCACAGCTACCTCTACACTA
The DNA here is from genome assembly GCA_037953745.1 of Lithodes maja. Lineage (NCBI taxonomy): Eukaryota > Metazoa > Arthropoda > Malacostraca > Decapoda > Lithodidae > Lithodes > Lithodes maja. The sequence goes on from JBAKBP010019641.1 coordinate 25,796, forward strand.
CAACTTCTCACACTTTAGATACCTCTACACCAACACGGGCAACCCAGACCACAGCTACCTCTACACCACAGCTACACACACCTCACCTACCCCTACACCAGTTACCTCTACACCAGTTTCCCACCCCTCACCTACCCCTACACCAGTTACCTCTACACCAGTTTCCCACCCCTCACCTACCCCTACACCACAGTTACCTCTACACCAGTTTCCCACCCCTCACCTACCCCTACACCAGTTACCTCTACACCAGTTTCCCACCCCTCACCTACCCCTACACCAGTTACCTCTACACCAGTTTCCCACCCCTCACCTACCCCTACACCACAGTTACCTCTACACCACAGCTACACACCCCTCACCTACCCTACACCACAGTTACCTCTACACCACAGCTACACACCTCACCTACCCCTACACCACAGTTACCTCTACACCACAGCTACACACACCTCACCTACCCCTACACCAGTTACCTCTACACCAGTTTCCCACCCCTCACCTACCCCTACACCAGTTACCTCTACACCACAGCTACAAACCCCTCACCTACCCCTACACCAGTTACCTCTACACCACAGCTACACACACCTCACCTACCCCTACACCAGTTACCTCTACACCACAGCTACACACACCTCACCTACCCCTACACCAGTTTCCCACCCCTCACCTACCCCTGTTACCTCTACACCACAGCTACACACACCTCGCCTACCCCTACACCAGTTTCCCACCCCTCACCTACCCCTGTTACCTCTACACCACAGCTACACACACCTCACCTACCCCTACACCAGTTACCTCTACACCACAGTTACCTCTACACCACAGCTACACACACCTCACCTACCCCTACACCACAGCTACACACACCTCGCCTACCCCTACACCAGTTACCTCTACACCAGTTTCCCACCCCTCACCTACCTCTACACCACAGCTACACACCCCTCACCTACCCCTACACCAGTTACCCCAACACCAGTTTCCCACCCCTCACCTACCCCTACACCAGTTACCTCTACACCAGTTTCCCACCCCTCACCTACCCCTACACCAGTTACCTCTACACCACAGCTACCTCTACACCACAGCTACACACACCTCACCTACCCCTACACCAGTTTCCCACCCCTCACCTACCCCTACACCAGTTACCTCTACACCACAGCTACCTCTACACCACAGCTACACACACCTCACCTACCCCTACACCACAGTTACCTCTACACCAGTTTCCCACCCCTCACCTACCCCTACACCAGTTACCTCTACACCACAGCTACCTCTACACCAGTTTCCCACCCCTCACCTACCCCTACACCAGTTACCTCTACACCAGTTTCCCACCCCTCACCTATCCCTAAACTATAGTTATCTACATAAATAAGTAAACACTCTACTAACTACACCGCTGTTAATCGAAACAGAAGCACACCACAAAACTAACCATATCACAGCCATCCAAAAACAACGAAGACACGCATTAACATTGCAAAAACATGCTTTTCTTACTCTCATCTAAACAGGTACTTGCAAAATACATTAAAGAAAATCTATATAGTCAGTCATTAAATGCAGACTATCTCCAAATGTTCAAAGTTTCTTTTGTATTGATCAGAGTTGGCATTAAGTATTGTGTTATAGATATTTCATGCATATATCCCTATGAAACCTTGCGACATAATCATATACAGTACATTGCACAGTATGAAAATGGGAGAATTTAAGCTAATTGTAAGCACGAAATTTAGTTTGTCATATTTCGGGTTAGACAAATTGATTTCCAAACATATTGCCAAAACGAGTGAGTGAGTGACTTCCATTTTTAATTAGAGTATGGAAATAGAAGCATATATCATGATATTCTTCCTTGTAAAGATCATCTAGGGGAGAGAGAGAGTGAGAGAGAGCGAGAACAAGAGAGAGAGAGAGAGAGAGAGAGAGAGAGAGAGAGAGAGAGAGAGAGAGAGAGAGAGAGAGAGAGAGAGCTGGCATTTGTGTAAGCAGTGGAGACGACTTGTGAGCGGTATATAATCATCTGCAGGAGGGAGCACGAATATACTAATTATACATTTTGGGATCAACCCGACACCTGCGAACACAAACGACCATAATCTTTAATACTGGATGGGGGTTACTTTCTCTTCTCAAAAGTAAATCCTCTGTCCCATCATAGTCCAGGCCAGGGTGAAAATCATTGCTATTGGATTTATGTTTTATTATATTATTTTGTTTTAAGCTTCAATTATAATCTACAAGGCATTAGTCTTATTGCTGTGGAGATATTATTTCGACATGGTATTTTTGGTCTATGAGTTACCATATTATTTAATAATCGTCTTTTGGAGATCTTGCTGTGATTTTTACTCTCTTAGATAATACCAATGTGTGTGATTTCATAATCTGGCCCATCGACAATCGACTGTAATCTTCAACACTGGCCTGGGAACTTACGAGGTCAAATTTGATAATAATTCTGCCATTTAAATTCGTATGTCTTCAAGTCTAGCACCCAATATCAGTGTGAAAGATACAAGAAATATTGCTTGTCAACGAAAGTTGAGGAAAAAAAAAGTATCTTAAGATACCCCCTTGTAACGAGAAGAGTAAGCTCCTTCACTATGCTTTAGATACTCGAATTTGTATATTTTTATCTGACGGTAACTAGTAATATCCGCAGCTTGATAACTTAGATTTATAAAGAGAGACGCAGAGAAAGATACTTAATCCTATACACTTGGAACATTCTTAATAACATGGCTCCAAATCTGAAAGTTGAAAATAAAGTGATCATCACATACAAAGAACATAAACGCCTCGGTAGAATGTGCGATATCAGACCCATCAAATCAAGAGCGCTAACCAGAGTGAAGACACTAAGGGAACATTCTTTCGCTACTCATGGTCCTAAGGTGTTTAACGCATTACCCAAAGAAATTAGAAATAAAGACTACCCAAAACTGGAAAAGTTTAAGAAGGATTTGGATCACTTCCTTGCCTCAATACACGACCAACCAACTCTACCTCACTATCACCTCCGTGCTGCCAGCAACAGCATCATTGACCAGCTGGCGCAGAGGAGGGCAGATGGGATGTACAGTGGCGGGACAAAACGGCGTGGACCACGGGGCGATAACAGTCAGCCCCCAACTACAACCACAGGAACCAATCACAGGAGTATGTTGTTATTAATAGATAATTGGCCTTAATTTGATGCAGGGACCTGGCGGTTTCATTTTGTACCTGTATTTTCAAGAAATCAGCTGCTTAGGTACTAAGTTTTCTGTCAAGTTAAAAAATAGAGTATTAATAATTCCACGAAGAACACTGAATTTGTTAAAGAGAGCTTCACATTACTTAAATAATTAACATTTAGTTTTACTTATTTTGTTCACAAGACGAGGGAATTCACATGTTAAGAATTAAGAATTACACAAAACTGTAAAGGTCTTTCTGTAAACAAAGATTGGATAACAGAAGGCTTTCTGTGTCAATATATTGCTATTAATGTTCTTATAATCGCATGCCAATATGTTAAAAATACAGATTTGATTGACAAATCTGATCTTATTACACATATACATTTTCGGCTTCACAACAAATTATATATCAAATTTACTACTAAAGACCAAGTCTATAATATAGTTGTATAATGATAAGTAGTCCAATCTCTACAACATCTTTACTGAATTCGAGTGAGACTTCGAAGTTTTGAAGATTTGGAATTGGCTTACGTATCATATTTGTTTTATGAAATCTTACACTTGATATTCTTCAGCGTAGCAACAGTAAACGAAAATGTATATACATGGAAGATGCATTCTTTGCGTACTGCGTGGAGACTTGAGTTTGTGGCCCAATTTTATGGCGACAGGATCATGGGGATCTGCAGCGTGGAAGGTACAAAGGAAAACAAGCAACAACAGGTCTTGCGACCCCTCAAAGTTACTTGCCTTCCAAAATACTGCGGTTTCTAGTGTCCAACAGTATTTCAGAGAGATAATGATAAAAGGAAATACCTTCCTGGGAATTAACATGGCAGGGAGGGGGGACAATATTAAGGAAATAGCACAATTAAGGAAATATTATATTCATTTACAAATGCAATCAACCTTGGATTCAGAGCAAGGTGCTTGTCAAGGCGAACTTTGAAGGTGTTGCAGTCTATAGCATCTGTGAAGGTGTTGCAGTCTATAGCATCTTTGAAGGTGTTGCAGTCTATAGCATCTTTGAAGGTGTTGCAGTCTATAGCATCTTTGAAGGTGTTGCAGTCTATAGCATCTTGGGGAAGTCCATTCCACAAGTTGACGACTTGATTGAAGAGGAAATTCTTGGATTTGTGCGATTTGAATGATTTACCAATGATTTTGCAAATATTTCCCTGTGTGTAGTTTGATCAGTCAATCGTAAAGTATTTACTACAGTTCATATTGTTGATGTCTCAGATGATCTTAAAGACTTGAATTAGGTCGCTCTTATTCTACGCTCTTTTAGGGGAAACAGATATATTTCTTCAAGACGTTCCTCATATGGTTTGTTCTTTAGATTGGGTATCATTTTAGTGACTCTGCATTGAACACGTTCCAGTTTGTCTATATCCTTTTGATAGTAAGGGCACCAGGACTGAACGCAATTTTCCAGGAGTGGGCGAACTAAGGAGTTATAAAGAGTGAGGATTACATCTTTGGATTTATGCTCAAAGGACCTGCCTATGAAACCAATAATTTTGTTTGCTTTCTTAACAATCTACTTGCATTATTGACTAGGTTTGAGGTTACTGGATATTGTTACTCCTAAATCCGTTTCTTTGTTTACAGTCTTGAGTTGGCGGTCATTCATTGAATAATTCGCTTTCTCATTTAGACTTCCAATGTGAAGTATTTCACATTTGTCTTCATTGAAACATTTGCCATATTTTAGCCCATTGAGACAACTTATCTAGATTGTCTTGCATATACTGAACGTGTTCTTTTGAAATTATGTTATTTGCAATTTTTGTTTCATCTGCAAACTTTGAGATTGTGCAGGTGAGGCCATCATCTATGTCGTTTATGTATATTAGGAAGAGAACTGGCCCCAGTACTGATCCTTGTGGTACTTCGCTAGTTACATTGGTTCTTATTGATGCTTTCCAATATATGACTACTCCTAGTTTTCTTTCACTGAGCCAATTGTCTATCCATCTCAAGGCACCTCCTTGTACGCTGTGTGCTATTAATTTGATCAATATGCGTTGATGTGGAAGTTTATCAAAGGCTTTTTTTGAAAATAGAGGTATATAATATTTACAGTTAATCATATACAGTAGATTTAGAATATCATGAAAGAAATCTAAAAGGTTTGTCAAGCAGGAACGATTGTTGCGAAAACCGTGTTGGGTATATTTAAGTATGTTGTTTTCCTCCAAGTGCTTTACGAATCAGTCTCTTCTGATAGTTCCTATTATTTTACACACAACTGAAGTCAAGCTGATCGGCCGATAGTCACTAGGCAAGGCTTTGCTGCCTTTTTTTTTAAATTGGAGATACGTTCGCAAGTTTCCACTCATCCGGCACAGTCCCAGTTCTCAGGGAATTGTTGATTAGCAGTGTCAGCGGTTAAGGTGGCGGATGCTGACGTTATCAAAATTTATCTAAATGTTCATCTTATTTACTCTGCTACCAAATTAATGTTTTGACCATGTTCCATCAAAATACATTCATATGTTTTTTATATATAATTATTAACTCTAAGGCACAAAATAATGTGTAGAAAAACTGATTATATATATATATATATATATATATATATATATATATATATCACATACATAATATTACATATACACAAATTATGTATATATTTGATGTACTTTCAATCGGTCCTCTCCCAAAACGTGTTCTGTAATTCATTCCAACTATTGCCAGACGATTATATTTAGCTCAACATGCAGCTCTCTTAATGAAGGTGGTAACGTCATTGGTCGGCGTCGAAGCATTTGTACTGTTGGCTGTACTGAAACATTGGAATATATCAGTAGTAGGCTCCTAAAGTTAAAAGAAAGCCTTGGGACGACGTGTGATAAAATGGCAAGATAAATATGATGGAGGGATCACAGCACAAAGTTTGTCACTAAGTTGTTCTATCCTACGACATGACATTTTAGCACCCAACATAATTTATAGAGTGGACATAATTGGGGAGGGCGTGTGGTCTACCACAGCTAACTAAAATGGGCTGCTGATGCTGTTGCTTTTGCCGCTGCTGCTAATAATAATGATGGTGATGATACCCTTCAGATAACCTCTACGTAAATGCTGAATCTGCGTTACTGCCGCTAGCCTGAACGATATAAACGAGAATATTAGCTAGGAAGTTCTTAAGCATTTTACGATAGCAAAATCAACTACGATATTGCATAAGGTAAATATTTTGAAGAACAAGGGACATTTAGAGATCAAGGCAATCTCAAAACAATAATATTATAGATAACTTCAAAGAAATTTACAATCTCCATACCAATCCCTATGCCTGTAGCCATTCATCAAGGGCTTGGTCATTGGGTTCTCAAACAAAATTATATTTCTATACTTTTTGCTGGTTGGTGACAGAACTGCTGGAAATATACTGAGAGCAACGAGAACAATCGATGATATTAAAATGGTCTTAAATATGCCAGAATTACCTAAACTAGTATCTACTTAGTATTATATTTTTAGGCATTTTCATTGCTTAAACTGTATACATTTACAGCAATGATAAATAAAGCAAGCACATACTTAAACATAACTATAAATTCAGGTTGCTAAAAATGAAAATGAAAACAGCAGCACAAATATGATACTATTATACGATATATTGTGAAATGTCAGAAGAATGTTCTGTCTCACTTAATAATCAATCTCTCTATCTCTCTCGCTCACTCTCATTTTTTTTTATTTTTTTTCCTATATTCCAACTAGGCCTACTCCCTCTCGGGCATAGGCTGATAGCCTTTACACTCTACCGCTGAACACTGAGAGGCCCGTGATGTCTTGCTCCAGTCTAGGGAGTGAGACATGCGAAGCTTCACGGATCGAAGCAATTCCATCTCTGAAGCTGCTCCGCCTCTGCGCTTCAGTCTCATCCCCAGGCTCGGACCCTCACTCTCAGAACGCCACCTATTGAGCAATTAACTCACTAGGCATTGCCCCTCTGTAGCATATTTTTGAATATGGGAATATTCATACAATGCTATTTAATCAGGGAACAATGAGGGTATATATATATATATATATATATATATATATATATATATACACAATAATATATTCTGTATAGGCCTATATATATATATATATATATATATATATATATATATATATATATATATAATTATTTATATATTATATATATATTTTTTTTTTTCTATATTCCAACTACTCCCTCTCGGGCATAGGCTGAGAGCCCTTACAATCCACTGCTCAACACGGTGAAGCCCGTGAGGTCTCGTTCCAGTCTTGGGAGAGAGACCTGTGAAGCATCCATTCATGGCTCGAAGCAGCTCCATCTCTAAAGCCGGTGGTTGCTTCGTTCAAGTGCTTCACTGTCTCACCCTCCATACTCAGACCCTCACTGTATATACTGTATATGGTAACTGCCAGCATCCCCTTCTCTGTATCCTCCTACTTTCTCTGTCCTAGTTTCAATGCCATGAAGCATTCTACCAGTCCAAACGTCAAAATCAAAGGGAAAATTTCACCAATCTTCGTTGTAAAGCAAAAAAAAAAAAAAAAAATATATATATATATATATATATATATATATATTTACAGAGCAAAAAATCAGGTACTTTGCTTTAACAACAGCAATGCCGTATGCAACTTTGAAATTATGAACACAAAACATCTCCGATGCAATATTTAAGATAAAATCCAATAAATCCCCCGGACCCATACATTTTCGTCAAATGTTATTAAAGAAGTATAAGATGAAATTTCAAAACCACTAATCCTTCTACTATATCTAACAAATCAATACACACCAATAAAGGCCACAAAGATGGAAATTAGCTAATGTATTGCCCATTTTTATAGAAGGGAAATAAAGCTCTACCTGGCAACTATCGCCCAATAAGCCTCACCTCAATTATATGTAAGCTGCTCGAAACAATAGTCCGAAATATAATAGTATGCCAATTAGAAATTAACAACCTTGTAAAAGACTCGCAACATGGTTTTCGAAGTAAGCGCTCATGTCTGACAAACCTCCTTGACTTTTTCCACTATCTTAAATGTATATGACGAAGAAAAAGTAGTCTACAGTATCTTGATTTTCAAAAAATATTCGATAAAGTTCCTCATAACAGACTGATAGTTAAACTTAAAGCTCACGGTATTCAGGGGTTTGTTCATCATTGGATTCATGATTGGCTAAGCGAGCAAAAACAACGAGCAGTAATTAACAGCAAAACCTCAAATTGTATAAGGTATACAAGCGTTGTACCACAAGGTTCAGTTCTCGGTCCAATTCTATTTCTTATTTATATAAATGATATTGATGATGGGCTATCATACAGAATCTCGAAATTCGCTGATGACTTAACAATTGCAAAGCAAAGTTTACTCGCCATCGCACATACAAGATATTCAGAAAGATCTAGACAAGCTATCAAACTGGGCTCAGATATGGCAGATGAATTTAAATATATTTAAATGCAAAGTGCTCCACATTAGCAGTAAAAATGAAACGCAAACTATTCGATTAACGGAATTCAACTAAAGAACGTAAATAAAGAAACGGACCTTGGAGTAACTATAACAATTAATTTAAAACTTGCCCAACAAGTCGCTGAAGTTGTAAAATATATATATATATATATATATATATATATATATATATATATACTTCATTGGAAGGTCTTTTGAATATAAATCCCAACACGTTTTTCGCACTTTATATAATTCATTGGTTGGTCCGCATCAGGAATGTTGTGTCCAGTTTTGGTCGCCATAATATATAAAGGACATTGATAAACTAGAGAGTACAAGGTAGAGTAACTAAAATAATTCTCTGACTAAGAACAAACAGTATGAGGAACGACTAAGAGTGAAACCTATTTACCTTGACAAACCGCAGAATGAGAGGGGACCTAATCCAAGTCTTTAAAAATATCAAAGGCCATGACAACATGGATGCAAATATGTACTTCACATTTGATAACTCAAATTTCACAAGAAATAATAGTTACAAAATTGTGGGAAATGCGTTTCATTCACACAAAGCGGCACTTCTTTTTCAACAGAGTAGTCAACTTATGGAATAAATTGCCAAGAAGTGTTGTAGAGTGCCATACAGGCCAAGCATTCAAATATCGCCTTGACAAATATCATGCCATGAAACTACGACTAACTGCGTTTGTGCATGAGTAATGAGACTGTTTTAGTATCATGCATAGTACTATAATATAGTTTTCCGACCACAGTTTTTTTCTGGAGCTGACGCCCTTCAGTTGGTGGCTGTGGCAATTTTTTTTTTTTTTTTTTTTTTACATGCAGCCTAGTAAGGACCAGTAGACCTGTTGTTGCTTGCCTTCCTTTGTATTTCTGTATAATGGAAGAGGGAAGGCGGCGGGTTAATTGATTTACATAATTTTTACCGATCGATCTTTTTTCTTCATATATTAGTATTCAAGACCAAACTTTTCACCCAAACCTCAACAACTAATTGACCTAAAAGTGTAATGATTCAGAGGGGAAGGGGGAGGGAGAGAGTTGGGGGGAGGGGGGGGAAAGAGGGGGGGTTACTGGGACGAGAGTAAATTTAGATTAAGACTTAGTTTTTCTTCCCTTTCTTGGCATAGATTAGCGCTAGTACTCTCGCACCTCGCCTCACCTAGCCGCCCACCTGGGGTCTAAGATGTTTAGGGTGGGCGGCACGGAACGATCAAGAAGATGAGAGTCTACACTGTAAGTATAGTGGGCTCAAGTACTAATATTATATTCACGTTCAATTGCTGTACACAATCTTAGTGTTCTATATTGTGCAGATAAATTCTTTGGTGTACATGAAAGTGTGATAATTGTGTCCAGTTGAATACATGAATCTTACAGTGAATGTTGTGGGCCATATGGAAGTTGGGAGAGTGGTATGCTGACCAGGATTCGAACCTACTCACTCCAGGTATATTTGGGAGAGTTGGGCACCGTCTCGACTCGACCCCTCACGATTGAGTGGTACGGTGCCCAACTCTCCCAAACATACCTGGAGTGAGTGAGTTCGAATCCTGGTCAGGATACCTCTCTCCCAACCTATCCGACATTATCATTAGACAGATGGAAGTTCCTTACATTGCGATCAAAATCGTTATCAATGAAAATCAGAGATGTTCTTTGTATGACAACTCTTTCCTGTGCGTCGTACTGTAATATTATTGTTAATAAATGTTATTGCAAAACAAAATATTCATCGACATATTTAAGAATCCACTTTTTTATGATCTAAATGCTATGATGGTAGACTTATTTAAATGAAATACTAATTGCTCTTCTTGCTTTAGGCCTAGAACCAAATTAATTCACTCATTATTACAAATTGGAATTGTAGTCACAAGAGGATCGGTTGATAAGAATTATATATATTTACCAATGTGGCGGTTGGTCCGTTTTCAGGATATACATATACGAAGAGTGACTACAATGAATAATATAGGAATGTAATTGTCGACTGTTCTTGGCAAGTATTTTTATCGAATTAAAAACCACAACAATCGGTCAGTGGGAAATGATAAAATTAAACCAATTTCCAAATATGCTGAAAATATTACTTACATCAATGCACATAATCCGTTACAAAATTCAGTGACTCATACATACACAACATGCATTTGATTCAACATAACATTATGCATTACCATTGTAAAATGGAATCCTATACGGACAGCTCTATAAATAACAACATTACCCTCTCTGACAAATACTCAATTGTACCCTTGTCCCTCGTTATTATACAGTTAAATTGACGTTTCTGTCCCCTGTGTGTGGTGTGTATGTGTGTGACTTTATACAATCTATAACAATAATTCAATTGCGCAATTCTAAATATATATACAGTACCGGTATATATATATATATATATATATATATATATATATATATATATATATATATATATATGTTAGTATAGCCAGGTAATAAATGTTCTTTAATACAGAAGAGGTTGAAAGAAATGGCAATTTCTGCGTTGGAAATTTTATTATTCAAAGTTTCCAGGTCTCTGAGGAGTTTTCGCTGGGTGGCAGGAAGTAGATGAATGAGATGAGCAAAATTCATGGTGCTACAGGGTTACATAAATGTACATGATACAGGATATACGACGCGTTTCACTGGACAACCAGCATTATCAAGTAAGGGTAGAATGATATAAAAGGTAAACAGGAAGGGTATAATTATATAGAGGGTGGAGGATCAGAGGAGGCGAAAATCAGGGGGCAAAAGTCTCCTATTGGTGGAGGGGTATTCTAGGAGAGCAAAAGGGGGAACCGCTTCACGCAGGCGCACTGGATGCGGGATGGTGTTGGTCGGGTGGCGGGGTCAAAGCTGATTGGCTGCGTGTCGAGGGGTGTGGCCTAAGTTGTGTGGTCCGTGTGGCGCCGGCAAAATACGAAGCTGAAGGAGGTAGCACGGGGGGCTGCGTCAAGGGCACCGGGGGGCGAGGAGGGGCGTTAGGTCCTGTAGGGTAGTGCCTTTTGGCAGAAGGAAGGATCTGAAGGTCTAGAGTTTGGTTGTTGATGTTAGGATGTAAGGCTTGGATATATAAAGCTTCGAGTATAGGTAATCTCCTTGGGTCAAGGAGTAAAGAGTCAAGGAGACCCAAGGAGATTACCTATACTCGAAGCTTTATATATCCAAGCCTTACATCCTAACATCAACAACCAAACTCTAGACCTTCAGATCCTTCCTTCTGCCAAAAGGCACTACCCTACAGGACCGAACGCCCCTCCTCGCCCCCCGGTGCACTTGACGCAGCCCCCCGTGCTACCTCCTTCAGCTTAGTCTTTTGCCGGCGCCACACGGACCACACAACTTAGGCCACGCCCCTCGACACGCAGCCAATCAGCTTTGACCCCGCCACCTGACCAACACCATCTCGCATCCAGTGCGCCTGCGTGAAGCGGTTCCCCCTTTTGCTCTCCTAGAATACCCCTCCACCAATAGCAGATTTTTGCCCCCTGATTTTCGCCTCCTCTGATCCTCCACCCTCTATATATACCCTTCCTGTTTACCTTTTATATCATTCTACCCTTACTTGATAATGCTGGTTGTCCAGTGAAACGCGTCGTATATCCTGTATCATCATGTACATTTATGTAACCCTGTACCACCATGAATTTTGCTCATCTCATTCATCTACTTCCTGCCACCCAGCGAAAACTCAGAGACCTGGAAACTTTGAATAATAAAATTTCCAACGCAGAAATTGCCATTTATTTCAACCTCTTATGTATTAAAGAAAATATATATATATATATATATGTTTGTACAGTATACTACTCTCCACTGATAATACTTCGCAAAAACTTAGATTTTACAAAAATATACTTAATAAAGGCTTGAGCTGTCTATCCTAATAACATGAAGTACTTAGGAGACAAAGTTAAGTTTCACAAATACACTGATATAACTACTACTAATGATAATTGGTGTATTTCATGACGGCAGATAACGAAGTTGAAAATATACAGATTTAACCTAGATCTCCGTCCAGATCTAGCCTTCACGGCCAGGGAATGTTTTTGAGGGAACATTCCCTGTGATCTAACGCTCCCAATACAGTGACTAAGCAGGCTTGGCTACCACACCCTGCACAGGCTAAAGAGTAATCCCAATCAAAGCCAGATCCCGAGTGGGCAGCACTATGATACACTCTACAGGGATCATATATACCAAGTGTGATCAGATTACTCTAGTAAATACGATGTGCTGGAATAATTTTTTTCTTCGCAAAACATAATCTTGAGACCTTTGGAGTCCCCATTCCAAGTTTCATCTCCATAGTCCCAAGGGTTTGGGACTATATACTGATATATAGAATTGAATTAAGAAGTCAGAGTATGTTCCATATAAAATAGTATAAATAATCTACATGTGTAAAAGACAATTTGTTTTATATACCATTCCGATAATTATTGTAGTTATGTGAATGAAGGAGACAAAACGATAAGCTGTCTGTAACAAGTGTCTCTCAAAAGCTAAAGCTTGACAAAAAGTCAAATTCAAGGTACTGTACGTTAAACGTGTGGACACACAGAGCTTGAAGCGGTTTAGTCATAGGATAAAGGGAAATGCAGATTAAGAGAGAGTTCCAAAGCTTGCATGTTGAGCAGAAGAAAGACGTGATCGAAGTGAGTGAAGGTAGTGTACATGTACAGTATAGTAAGATATTTGAAGGCAATGTATATGTACAGTAAGATATGTGAAGGCAGTGTACATGTAACAGTATAGTAAGATATGTGAAGGCAGTGTACATGTACAGTATAGTAAGAGATGTGAAGGCAGTGTACATGTACACTATAGTAAGATATGTGAAGGCAGTGTACATGTACAATATAGTAAGATATGTGAAGGCAGTGTACATGTACAGTATAGTAAGAGATGTGAAGGCAGTGTACATGTACACTATAGTAAGATATGTGAAGGCAGTGTACATGTTACAGTATAGTAAGATATGTGAAGGCAGTGTACATTTACAGTATAGTAAGATATGTGAAGGCAGTGTACATGTATAGTATAGTAAGATATGTGAAGGCAGTGTACATGTACAGTATATTAAGATATGTGAAGACAGTGGACATGTAAAGTATATTAAGATATGTGAAGGCAGTGTACATGTACAGTAAAGTAAGATATGTGAAGGCAGTGTACATGTACAGTATAGTAAGATATGTGAAGGCAGTGTACATGTACAGTATAGTAAGAGATGTGAAGGCAGTGTACATGTACAGTATAGTAATATATGTGAAGGCAGTGTACATGTACAGTAAGAGATGTGAAGGCAGTGTACATGTACAGTATAGTAAGATATGTGAAAGCAGTGTACATGTACAGTATAGGAAAATATGTGAAGGCAGTGTATATGTACAGTATATTAAGATATGTGAAGGCAGTGTACATGTACAGTATAGTAAAATATGTGAAGGCAGTGTACATGTACAGTATAGTAAGATATGTGAAGGCAGTGTACATGTACAGTAGAGTAAGATATGTGAAGGCAGTGTACATGTACAGTAGAGTAAGATATGTGAAGGCAGTGTACATGTACAGTATAGTAAGATATGTGAAGGCAGTGTATATGTACAGTATAGTAAGATATGTGAAGGCAGTGTACATGTACAGTATATTAAGATATGTGAAGGCAGTGTACATGTACAGTATTGTAAGATATGTGAAGGCAGTGTACATGTACAGTATAGTAAGAGATGTGAAGGTAGTGTTTTTTTTTCTATGTGATTGAGGGAGGCAAAAGGCATAACTGCCTATAGCGAGTGCCTCCCCCATAGTTGAAAGAGTGACAGGGCCAAAATCAAGGGACGTTCGAGCCAAAATGCCTGGACACACTGAGTTTGAAGCAATTTAAAGTCATAGGAAGAGGAAAGACTGATTCTGGGAGAGAGTTCCAGAGCTCAGATGTGGAGTAGAAGAAAGTTTGAGAGTACGTTTCACTCTTGGGTTGGAGAGTTGCACAGAGTAGGGGTGGGATTGAGTTGCAAGACGGGTACCACGTGCCCTACGTAAAGGAGGTGGTATGCACTGGGATAGCTCTGAGGAACACTGATTATTATAGTAGCGATAGAATAGCGAGAGAGATGCAACATTGCGGCGGAGGCAGAGAGATTGCAGAGAGTTGGTGAGTGGACGGGAGTTAATGATACAAAAGGCCTTCCTTTCAACTTTGTCTAGGAGAGCGGTGTGAGAGGAACCTCCCCACACATGTGAACAATACTCAATACAAGGGCGCACTATGCCCCTGTACAGAGCAAGAAGCTGTGCAGGGGAAAAGAACCCCCTAAGGCGGTTGAGCACACCCAGCTTCTGGGAGGCTGCCTTAGCAAGACTGGTAATATGGTCCTTCCAAATGAGAGCAAGAAGAGAACACCAAGAATATTGAGAGAAGATGAAGGGTTGATTTTTGTATTGTTGAAGAATAAGGGATAGTCCGCTGGGAGATCCTGACGGGTAGATAGATGGAGAAATTGGGTTTTGGAAGCATTAAAGTTAACAAGGTTTTCTCTGCCCCAATTGGAAATAGTATTTAGATCAGAATTTAAGAGTTTTATGGCTTCATTACGTTTGTCGTGGAGGGATTGCTGGCTGGGGCGTTCTGAAAAACTAATGGAGTAGTGTAAGGTTGAGTCGTCTGCATATGAATGGATGGGAATTAAGGTACAGTTAAGGAGATAATTTATAAAAATTAGAAAGAGAATAGGAGATAGGACAGAGCCCTGAGGAACACCGGAGTTTATAGGGTGAGGAAGTGAACAATGGCCGTCCACAACCGCAGCTATGGAACGGCCGGAAAGGAAATTAGAGACAAAGGCACAGATAGAGAGATAGAAACCGAAGGAGGGTAGGTTAGAAATTAAAGATTTATGCCAGACTCTATCGAAGGCTTTCGATATGTCTAGTGCAATAGAAAAAGTCTCACCGAAGTCCCGAAAGGAGGATGATCAAGAGTTAGTAAGATATGAAAGAAGATCACCAGTAGAGCGACCCTTAAGGAAGCCATACTGGCGATCTGAGAGCAGATTATGAGAAGAGAAATGCTTAAGAAATTTGGAAGCAAGAATAGTTTCAAAAACTTTAGAAAGACAAGAGATAAGAGCAATTGGACGATAGTTGGAGGGTTGAGAGCGGTCACCCTTCTTTGGGACTGGTTGAATGTGAGCAAACTCCAGCATGAAGGGAAGACGTTAGAGGATAGACAGAGACGAAAGAGTTTGCCTAGGCAGGGAGTCAGCACGGAAGCACAGTTTTTGAGAACAGGAGGAACACCGTCCGGACCGTACGCCTTATTAGTGTTAAGCCCAGAGAGGGTAGAAAGTACATCTTTAGAAGAGATTAGGATATTAGGCATAAGTAAGAGAGAGGAGGGCGGAGAGGGAGGAATAGCACCGGAATCATCCAAGGTGGAGTTTCTAGCAAAGTTTGAGCGAAGAGTTTAGCTTTGTCAGAGGAAGAAGTGATGGTTGTGCCATCAGAGTGGGAAAGGGGAGGGAAAGACTAGGAAGAGAAATTGTTGGAGAGGTTTTTGGCTAGATGCCAGAAAGCTTGGGAAGAGCTAGAGTTGGATAGTTCAGTGCATTTATTATTGATGAAAGAGTGTTTGGCAAGTCGAAGAACAGATTTGGCTTGATTCCGGGCAGAAACATATGAAGAAGAATGAGAGTCTGAGTTTTAAGGCGTCGGTACCGTTTGAATGCTTCCTCCTTATTGCGGACAGCAGTAGAACAGGCGTGAGTAAACCAAGATTTTTTAGCATTAGTATGAGAGAAAGAGAATGGAATGTATGCTTCCATGCCCGATAAGAATTACCTCGGTAATGCGTTCAGCACTCTCCGAGGGTCCTCGGCCATGGAAGCAGAAATCATTCCATGGGAAATCAAAGAAGTACTGCCGAAGAGCCTCCCAGTCGGCAGCGCCAAAGTGCCACAAGCGCCGCCGGCTAGGAGGATCGGGTGGCTGTACTGGAGAGATAGGACAGGTGACAGAGATAAGTTTATGGTCGGAGGAGCCCAAAGGAGAGAAAAGATCGACAGTATAAGAAGAAGGGTTATTAGTTAGAAACAGGTCAAGAATGTTGGGCCGATCTCCGATGCGATCCGGGATACGGGTGGGTTGCTGAACTAACTGCTCTAGGTCATTTAGGATAGAAAAGACGTAGGCTTGTTCACCAGGTGGATCAGTAGTGTGAGAGGAGAGCCATCGGCGGTGGTGAACGTTGAAATCTCCTAAGATGGAGATTTGAGAAAGTTACATGTATCAGTAGAGTAAGATATGTGAATGCAGTGTAAATGTACAGTATATTAAGAGATGTGAAGGCAGTGTACATGTACATTATAGTAAGATATGTGAAGGCAGTGTACATGTACAGTATAGTAAGATGTGTGAAGGCAGTGTACATTTACAGTATAGTAAGATATGTGAATGCAGTGTACATGTACAGTAAGATATGTGAAGTCATTGTACATGTACAGTATATTAAGATATGTGAAGGCAGTGTACATGTACAGTATAGTAAGATATGTGAAGGCAGTGTACATGTAAAGTATATTAAGATATGTGAAGGCAGTGTACATGTAAAGTATATTAGATATGTGAAGGCAGTGTACATGTACAGTATAGTAAGAGATGTGAAGTCATTGTACATGTACAGTTTAGTATGATATGTGAAGGCAGTGTACATGTACAGTATATATAGTAAGAGATGTGAAGGCAGTGTACATGTACAGTATAGTAAGAGATGTGAAGGCAGTGTACATGTACAGTATAGCAAGATATGTGAATGCAGTGTACATGTACAGTATAGTAAGATATGTGAAGGCAGTGTGCATGTACAGTATAGTAAGATATGTGAAGTCATTGTACATGTACAGTATAGTTAAGAGATGTGAAGGCAGTGTACATGTACAGTATATTAAGATATGTGAAGGCAGTGTACATTTACAGTATATTAAGATGTGAAGGCAGTGTACATGTAAAGTATATTAAGATATGTGAAGGCAGTGTACATGTACAGTATAGTAAGAGATGTGAAGTCATTGTACATGTACAGTTTAGTATGATATGTGAAGGCAGTGTACATGTACAGTATATATAGTACGAGATGTGAAGGCAGTGTACATGTACAGTATAGTAAGAGATGTGAAGGCAGTGTACATGTACAGTATAGTAAGATATGTGAATGCAGTGTACATGTACAGTATAGTAAGATATGTGAAGCAGTGTGCATGTACAGTATAGTAAGATATGTGAAGTCATTGTACATGTACAGTAAGAGTTGTGAAGGCAGTGTACATGTACAGTATAGTAAGAAATGTGAAGGCAGTGTATATGTACAGTATAGTAAGATATGTGAAGGCAGTGTATATGTACAGTATATAAATATGGTGAAGGCAGTGTACATATACAGTATAGTAAGAGATGTGAAGGCAGTGTATATGTACAGTATAGTAAGAGGTGTGAATGCAGTGTATATGTACAGTATAGTAAGAGATGTGAAGGCAGTGTACATTTACAGTATAGTAAGATTATGTGAAGGCAGTGTACATATACAGTGTAGTAAGATATGTGAAGGCAGTGTACATGTACAGTATACTAAGAGGTGTGAAGGCAGTGTACATGTACAGTATAATAAGGATGTCGTCATCCATTCATTGGTCACAAAGAAGGGCGTGTCAGCCAGTTGGCCCTACAGTACATCACGTGCTCAGTTGATCCGTTAG